>NJDC01004379.1:40798-58239 GCA_002245475.1 Calephelis virginiensis
GGACTCTCACCAACCAGGCGAAACAAAGCAGCAACGCCGCTACTTCACGCCGGTCTTAAGTGAGATAGTGGTACGTCCCCGGACGTGCCGGCTCATTAAGCTACAGCCATACAGGCAAACAGCGTGGCACTACCACTCGGAAAGGATTGCACTAGTGGAACAATTCAAAAACCCCAAGTTTTTGGACCTTCCCACCAGTGGGCGATGGGGTCGTCAAGTCCCTACGCCAAACGTAACGTGATACGTTTTCTTGTGGATATCTTATATTTCATGTATTAGTTTTATTTTTATTGCTCTTATTCTATTCTGAAATTAATAAGTATATAAAATATATTTTATGTTCAGTGCTATCGCTTACTAAGTATAAATTTAATTTCAATCGTTATTTAAAATTTGCTTTCAAAGCATATTTTCCATCTTTAGAATCTGTACAACAAAAACTAGTGAAATGCGATTGTTTTAATGGAAATACCAAGTCAAAAGGATTTCAGACCACTGTTGACCCACATCCGACTTCACTCTCACGCAGTTTCCTGGCGTAAGTTTAAGCAGGCTCTTGTAAGAACAATACGCTTTTTATAGTTAAGCGAAAAGCAAAACAAGTACATGAATTTATTTAGTTATTCAGTTGTTTTTAATTGTTCGTGTACAGAGTTTTTATTTGTTGTAGTTATTTGTTTAAAGATCCGCCTTTGTGGTCTAGCGGTCCAGAGGCGGAGTTGACTTTTCGAGGGTTTGATTCCCGGGTCGGGCGACAAAACCGGAAAACATTGTATATTTTTAATTTTCCAATAAAGATAAAGTTGCCCGCGATTGGATATGATTCTGGTTGGCGATAGGCTTGCCACCTATCACTTTATGGGACTTAGTATTTTCGGCTAGTCGTGGGTTGTGCCTCTACCTACCTCTTATACGAGCGTTTTGCTCTTCTCTTACTCGTAAACTAAAAGTGTGCCTAATTTCATACTCGTCCGTCGTCGCAATTTTCGTTAAAAGGGGTCTAAAATTTTGCTTCACCCATTAATATTATGATACTTGCTGAAAAATAACAGGTGATTGTAATATTCCTGTTCTGTATGGAGTCGTCATCGTCACAAGTTTAGCCCTTTTCAACCTTCAACAGAAAGTAAGGGGTTGTTATAAGTTTCACGTACGCACACGTACGTGTATCTTCAGTATTAGTAATAACTCCTAAACGATTGAACCTGAACTGGTGAAAGCTGACCAGGGTGCTGATTATGTATCTCAGTTGTCAACCAAAATGGACGTAATAATTTTCTAATTTCAAGATATTTATTGAAATGTGGAAAAAATTAGAAAACTCTAAAACTTAAGCAAAATTCTGCATATTAATTAATGGTACGTATAGTATGGGAAATAATGTTTAAATACTGTAAGGCATAAAGGTGATGACAATTTTTTTACAGCAGTTTTTTTATAATAATTTTCTTCTTCGGTCGTGCGCTCTTTGCTGCGCAGGTGATGTTCTCATTTAATTTAACGATTGTCGATGAACCCTGGTTCTCTTGGATGAATGACTTTCATCATCACCGTCACCATCTCAACTTCGTTGCCGAATTTTTTGGCTCTATACCCAAAATACTTAGGAAATGCATTGGAGATTCATTGCTTTCCTTTCAATTCGTTAAGAATTGAAAGAAATATTGGGAAGATCTTAAAGAAAGAAAGAAAGAAAATTATTTATTTACGGAATATGTGTGTAAATGAGATGTTACAAAAATATTTAAGTAAGTATATCAATATATTCTACTATATTTTGGTGTGCAAATATTTTAACATTTATAAAAATATTATTTAATAACATGTGCTTCAACTTTTAAGCCAGTTATTTATATTTATAACTAGTTAAATTATTTATTACCAAAACATTTAAAAACTATGATTAAATTTAGCCCTGTCTACCGTAAACTACCACAACTTCTAATTTTTTATAAAAAATAATTTAATACAAAAGCAAAACCCATTAATAGAGTCAAAAGGTCGTTGTAGATAAAAAGACAGAGTTATTTGTCACTTTTGTTCTTCCATTTTAGTAATGGTAAACTTACAAGCTTTTTTATTAGAACGTTGTTTGTTGTTATGAATTATGATATTGAGAATAAGCTATGGAAATAGGTGGTTGCAGACAAATTCGTCATTCAGAAGATTGCAAAAACCACGTTCTTTGGATATACCTTAAGACGTGCACGAAGCTTTCGTCCGTAAAAAGTATCACTAAATATTTTTTTCATGACGTTTACAAACTAGGTGGTTGTTGACGGGTTACCTATTCAAAAGTTCCACTAGCCAAAGTAAAATTAAAATAGAAACCTAGCTATATTAACACATCATACATTCTGTGTGCTCGTCCGTATTTTCGGCGTCTGCACCATTGGTTCTTTACAAACCGTTCACAATAGTCCCATTGAAAAGTCGGGACAATAGTTAGGCTGTGTTTACATTCGCTTTTGGAACGACAGCTTGCTATCGTGATGACATCCCAATAACCATTTCGATGTACACTGATTTTTGTGTATTTTATTGGATTTGGCGTTATATGTACCATGGGATTTGTTTTAGATTGAATAGGAGCTTGTTTGTTTGATTCGCGTGTGAGCTAATAGGTTGAATTCTAATTTTTGTTTAGTAAGGCTTCGTTAACGAAATGCATTTTTAAACGACTTCAAAAAGAAGGAGGTTATAAATTAGACGAAATGTTGAGTTTTTGTTTGTTTATTGATGAGTTTAACTAGCGGTTTTTGAATTATGTTTAATAACGCCTGATTTTTGTGTTATGTGTTTGAGAAATCGGGTTGTTTGCAGTTTTGTTGCGCTTAAATTATCAAGAGTGAAAGCTGTAACAATGTGACGTATGATACGTCACATCGCTCGCATTTCACTCTTACCACTTGTCACTTTTAGTATTTTGTAGAAAATATTACAGCAAAATTGCCCAAGAATGGAGTTCTTAATCTTCTCTTGAGAAAGATATATTACAGTAAGATTGCTCACGAACTGGCTAGTTTATATTGCAATTGAATTTTTGATTCAGATATCCTGACATTCAGAAGTAATAGATTCATTTCTTTCACAGAGGGTGTAGAGGGTTAAATGTATTTTATTAAAATAAAGATATAATTGTAGTTTGTCATTTTCAAAGCAAGGGGGAGAAATAACCACCGCTTAGATTAGATCTCAACATCAGTTATATTATAACAGTGGCGAACACTGATGTCATGACTTGACTAGACAAGACTTTAAAACTCTATCTTCTAGTCAGTCATGATATTGGTGACAAAAGCCAAATTTCGCCTCTAAGCGATTTTTCGGTTTTTAAGCAGTTTTTCAATGAATAAATATATATCGCCTCTGTGGTCTAGCGGTCCGGGTGTTGGACTTGACTGCATGAGGTGCCGGGTTCGAATCCTGGGTCGGCCAACAAAAAGGAAATTGGATTTTTCCAATTTCCTAGTTAAAAAAAATGTTGGTCGGGATTGGAAATGTACCCGGTTGGCGATAGGCTTGCCACCTATCACATTGCGGGACTTAGTGTCTTCGGCTAATCGTGGGTGCCTTGGTTGTACCTCTGCCTACCTCTTCGGGGATCTGGGTGTGAAGATACTTTTTTTTTAAATATATATTTTTTTGTAATCAGACCTCAACTTTGATTTATGTTAATAAAAATTACTCGTATAAAGCAATCGTATAAATTAATAATACTATGTTCCTTATCATCTTTAATTTCATTAATTGATTATATTCGACGCTAACAAAGTGCAACATTTTTCCATAGATTTTATTTATATCAGGTTACAATTGACGCTAAGTATTTCACTTGGCAAAGACACAAAAACACTCGCATTTATAATATTAGATAGATAATTTACATACCACACAAAATTTATATAAGACCGCTCGGAACTTTTGTATGTTTATGACGAGGTGTTTCGTCACGATTTGATAATTCTTTTTTCTATTCTTTATTTCTATTATCAATGATATCGTCAAAATAAATGAAAATTAAGGCACAATAAGGTAGGGTCAACTCAATAACCACGATCCTGATCGCGATAAAATTTATATGCAACCACCTTGGAATCCTATCTGACCTATCGACAAATTATCAAAATTAGTTTTATATTGGCCGAGTTATTACGTAATAGACACAAAAACATACAGAGGAATTGAGAACCTCCTCTTTTTTTATGTTATCTAAAAATACCAACGAAGACGTAAAACTAATACTTTCAAGTGCATGCACAAAAATCTACAGATGAATTTTCCGTTGTTTTTTTATGTATGTTTAAACAAGAGTATTGTAGACTATGCTTAAGGCAGTTTCCAGGAGTAACGCGTGAAACCTTGAGGGTCGTGTAGTGTATCAACGGCGGGTTTCGGCAAAACTTACACCCTTTTCAATAAACAAAAGAACTCCAAATTGGATCCTTGTTCAGACGATGTGTGAATTTTTTATAACGTTTTTTGTAAGAGCTTAGCTAAAATCGATGTAATTGAATATTAATCGGATAAAGTGTATGTGAGTGAGTAAATAATAGAAGTGGTCGAGAGGTTAGCGTACACACTGAACGCCAACAGCGTCAATCGGCTCGGGTGCGACTCCCGAACGGACAGGCAATAGTGTTAGTTTAGTGATTGAGTACATTTTTTGTGGTTGTGAAAGCTGAGACCCTGGAAAAGTTTTAAGCCCTACTTCAAAACCGTACTAACATTACCTGTTTAGATTTTTAATTTTAAGTTGAAAATTGAAGTCATAGAAAAATTTTAACTTTACACGAGCTTCATAATTTCTATCGAAGTTAAGAAGGTGAATCTTTTAAACGTAAACGTACAACTCGTGGCTATTGAGTCACAAAAAAGTAATCTACTTTTTTTAAGAAATAAATAAAGTTGTTCAAGTGGAAAATACTCAAAACCACATACTACATTAATAACTCGAAAAATGTGCAAGATCGTATAGCATACACGAGGTTGATTCGGATACCCCAAGGGGTGTCCTATTTTTAGCATTTTGCTCGACACTACTTTATGGGACAACCTGTATGTAGTTATATAATTTCCAGCATAACTCACAAGAAATCATAATAATCCTTACCGCGCGATAGGGCTCCTCGTTCAAATATCAATAGAATTTGCCCCGTGATAGTCCGGGCTCCTAATAGACCATCTACCTTCCTGCCAGGCAAGTCGTAAAAGGCGAGTATAGACTTACCGTCGACAACACCGTGATATCAGATTTGGTGGTAAATTTTCGGAGCGACTCGCCCGGATTGGTACATTACACACAGCCTTACATATTCCTGGCGCCATAACGTTAGTAGTTGCCGTTGACGTGTTCCGGTTCGGTGGATAAGGTAGCCGGTAAACTTAATTTTGGTCGAGGCCTAACATCCCGGCCTCAAGTTGCCGTAGCACCATTACTACGTTTGGTGTCTCTAGGTGGCGTGGATTTCTTACCATCAGGAAATCCGTTCGCTTGTTTGCCTTCCAACATCTTAAAAAAATGCATGACATACTCGTCTCAAAAAAAATCAACATGGCTATGAATGTCGAGGCAACCATAGCCACGCTAGCAGCAAGAAAGCAGTAGAATAAATACCTACATGTAGGGAAGAGAAAGGCGATAGCTTTCGTATTAATGTATTTTTATTTTACGATACGTTTCGCGGACCTTTCGTGTCCGCATTAAAGTTGGATATCCGGGACTAGATCCGGCCGGTTTTATTGCCGGATCGGGATGTATGTAACTTTAATAGTTCGGATCATGTTGGAAATTTAATATTGATGTCAGAAAATACGGTTTCCTAAAATTGAATTACATCAGTACGTAAGTTTTCAGCAAAATATTTTTTATCGCCTCTGTGGTCTAGCGGTCCGGGTGTTGGACTTGACTGCATGAGGTCCCGGGTTCGAATCCCGGGTCGGCCAAGAAAAAAGAATATGGAATTTTTCCAATTTTCTAATAAAAAAAAATGTTGGTCGGGATTGGAAATGTGCCCGGTTGGCGATAGGCTTGTCACCTATCACATTGTGGGACTTAGTGTCTTCGGCTAGTCGTGGGTGCCTTGGTTGTACCTCTGCCTACCTCTTCGGGGATATGGGCGTGAAGATACTTTATTTTTTATGTGTACTTATTGATACTTTTATTTACAACAGCTTTTCCTAGCAGTAGACATTAGAAGTATGTAGTATTCAAGACGTACCAAATAAGCCCAAACACGATAAGATAATGTTAAAATTTTAGGAGTTCCTATGACCATCTTTCGTTTTATCATCAGATGGAGCTTCCTTGTCATAACATGCATGTGATTGGCAACCGGGGCGTGGATCATATATTTATATTGCTAGTTAATGAAAAGATTTTAATAAATTCAAAATACTAATATTACAAATGCGAAAGTATGTGTGTTTATTTATCCTTTATTCCGGTCGTAAAGAAGCGATGTAATGGTATTACTTATATGTGTGAAAACATTATTTTCCAACTATCTCTCCTAATAGGAGACTAGAAAGCGACAAGTGGCTAGTTTTTAAATAGCTTATTTAAAAACTACACGTCATTCTAAAAAAAAATAAACTGTCGTTGAACATTGTTCTTTAACCCCGACACAAAACGAGAAGTTTTATAAGTTTGACGTGTCTCTATATGTATGTGTTTGTGCTGTCTGTGGCATCGTAGTTCTTAAACGGATGGACTGTTTTGATACGGTTTTTTTTTTATTAAAAGCTGACGTGATTGAGATGACTCTTAGCTGCATAACAAAGATTTTATCGGGGGTTCATTAAACATATTTAATTTTATAATTAAAGACAGTGTTTAGTTAAACAGGTGTCTATTTTTTGTGGAAAGAAAGTATGTGCTGCCCATAGCTTCTCCCGTGCATTACTTTAGTTATTTGACCCCTACCGCGGACACAATTTTATACATCGGGATTTAAAGTTGCCTGTTTTTATTTTAATCTCTAGTTGTTTTCCCCGTGTTGGTGTTTGTGTTCCTCCTTTGCAGAATAGACCATCTGCCTTACTGCCAATCAGCTCGCTCGTAAAAGGCGAGCGTAGGCTTACAATCACTAACACCGTGACATCTGACTATGTGGTAGAGTTTCGCAGCGACTCACCTGGATTGGTACCACCGCCTTACCTATTCCTGCCGCCATAACGTCATGACGTGTTCCGGTTTGGAGGGTAAGGTAGTCGGTAAACTTACTTATGCTCGAGGCTTAACATCCTGGGTTTAGGTTGGTTGGCACCATTACCACCTTTGGTGTCTCTAGGCGGCATGAATGAAAAAATGAAAGTGAAAACTTGAATATTAACGAAAATTTGAATTTAGTAACGAAAACGAAATTAAATTTTGATATTTTGGAATGGTTAGGGAATAATTTTGCGCGAATTGCTTTAATTTTATCAGTATGAAAGTACCATAATTTATGTGGTAGAATACAATATTCATTTATTGCGCTATCGTACACAAACATGACAACACGAACATTCACGCAAGCGCGCGCCGTCTTACGAATATTCGTCTTACGAAATTTAAGGTCACGTGTCCTGACGCGAGCTTATATTTTTTTACCCGTTCCAAAAAAAGTGCGCAACGCCGCTAAAGAACTTTTGACGTTAATAAAAACGTCATATAATGCTTTATTATCTCCACTATCAATTCGACAACTACGACAATATTGACACTTGAATGACTACACATTTAGCGTCTTGGGCTCCCCTACTATTACTATACACCACAACTTTAATGTATAGCCTGCACTAAACAAGAATGAATTCCCAACAATTGAAATGATCGTGAATTTAGACTTCCTTCATTATTTAATCGCTTACGAAAATATTGGTATTGCTAATAATTGCGTATGTTCATAAACAATTTTAATTTCCAATTCTGATTGAAGCACTCGAATTAAGTGATCCTGGATAGAAGCTCAAATACGGGAATGCGGATCGAATTTTTAAATTGTTCAAGTTTGAAATTGTAAAATTGTTTGCAATTTCTGCAACGCGAGATTTTGAAATTAGACCTTATTACTTCTGGCAGCTGGTTTTTTATACCTTCTTTGCTTAGCCGACGACCATGGATACCAATGCGCCGTTATCTTATCTTGAAATAATATGCATAAAGATGCTTCGCTCATTTCCACAGTGATAAGAGTGTACTATCATCTACACATCCTAAAAGTACACCTCCATTACATATAGTATATGTCTACATGTCAAGAAATATATAACAGATCAAAAGTGACTTGCCCATTCGCGATTTACTTGTAAATTTAATTGTAAAATTTATGTCATTACTAGCTATTATCCGCGGCTTTGCCAGCTATAAATTGAGATGTAGCTATCTTATCTTTAAATTTAGGTCAAACTTCCCACGATGTGAAAAAAAATAGTTAAGTTATTTAGAAATCCACTAGGATTAGGATAAGCGACGTGATGCGTGATTTATTAAGAAGATACGCACAATTATTAACAATTATTGATTTGAATAAAAAATATAAAGCTGGATATAAGCGGCTGGTGACTGTGTATCATGGCGCCTTTTTCGGGAGGCGTTTGCCCAGCAGTGGACGTCCTCCGGCTGATGATTTGAATATTAAACTGACAATCAATATAAACACCATTTACTGATCCAATGACGAAGTTTAAAATGTAGAAAGTGTTTATAACGCAGTCGATGTTAGCCTTTCATGAGTAAACACATAGGGGAGCATCATAATACAATTCCCAGAGACTGTCAGAATAGTGGTACCTATGCAAACTTCACAAGTATACGGTCACATCACAATATATTTGTTCAGATTGCTGTGATTCAAAGAGTTACTAAATTTGAACTCTAAAATGCAAAAACACTAATAATTAATAATTGTAGACCACTCAATTTTTTTCAAAGTTTGATAACCCTACAGAGTATTGATGCCGTAGATAAATAACTACCTATATGTAGATTCAATGAAATCGTTCCCAGATCGCCGAAACTTCCACGAAGCGCATAACACAAACCATATGTAAACCATCCTGAAGACTCCGCTAGACATAATACTAAGGCCTTTGAGACGCCGATTTAAATCATGTTGATTTCTTGCACGGTAGATCAATCGTACAAAGGTGCGCACGCGCATAAACATATGACTGCATTTGTACTGTGTAGGGCTACCAAAAGTTCTTTTATGTACTGGAAAATTTACCTACTCGCTCAACACGCGTATAAAAAAATAATTTCGAGAGGACCTAAGATGGTTTCCATGGTCTAGTCTTGGTTAGTCTTGTAAAATGACCAAGGGGCTGATGACGTATCTTGTTAGTTATGATAACTAGGTGTACATCAAACAGCTGTCAAATGACGTATTTTGTATTTGCTGTCTCCAGTGACCAACAGATATATACAAGCGATAGAAAATACAAAACACGTCATTTGACAGCTATTTGACGTACATTTTGTTCAGAGGTAATCTATACTAATATTATAAAGCGGAAAGGTTTGATTTTTTGTTTGTTTGTTTGTTTGAAATAAATAGGCTCCGAAATTTTAAAAATTCTTTCACCTTTAGAATCCTATATTATCGCTGAATAACATAGGCTTTGTTTCATCAAAATCGATACAGTAGAAACCAAGTAACGCAGGCGAAGCTGCGTGAAACTGCTAGTCACTAATAAGATACAACGTCGGCCCAACACAGTCTTTGCCACAAACTACTACGGCAAAATTAATTCTTATTCTGTTACGAATAGTTTCTGTGTTCTATTTGCGTTGTTTTCACTGACTAATAAAATTCGTCGAAAACTTAAGAGTATAATAATTTCAGCTTAGCAAAACTGTAAAAAAACTGACACCAATTCAGTAACCCAGTTGCAGTTTTTTTTTCATAAGATACATCTTTATTCGTCGAAGTGGTCTCTTTTAAGTCTTATTATGGACCGACGACTGCTTTTTGAATAATACTTACACAAAATAAAATATTATTTTGTGTAAGTTTTATTATTATTTATTATTATTATTACTATTCGAAATTATTGCGTATTTTTTGCATTAACCGTCTTCACGCCCATATCCCCGAAGACATATGCAGAGGCACAACCAAGGCACCCACGACTAGCCAAAGATAACAATGTGATAGGTGACAAGCCTATCGTCCGATGACTACATATCCAATCCCGGGTAAAGTTAATTGTTTTTGAAAATTAAAAATACACATTTTCATTTTTCTTGTTGCCTGACCCGGGACCCCATGTATTACATTTACATAAATCCATTTTGTTATATTACACCCAAAAGAATTCGACTCGTTCATCAGTTTTTCTTTTATATTAATAATAATTTAGTTTTACAAGGGTTCCAATGCAGTTCAACATTTGTAATTTCAGAACCTAGAATCTTTAACATATGCTTAAGATCCTTGTAGTTTACAGATAGAATAAGTTTATCATCTGTTTATTTGAGATGGCTAACCATTTGTGTTAATTTTAGTTGTCGAAACACAAATTTAACGGACTTAGACAAATAAACAATTTTTTCTTCTTTTTCGATTTCTAAATATTTTGCTATTCTTTTTAGTCTCATCTTTACTGAATTTTACATTTATTACATTGCTTATTATTTATACCTATCGAGAAAGGATGTTGTTCAGGTATATAAAAATTAAAGCATTATTAAATACAAGTATTTACTCGCGGCTATGCTCAAATGTAAGTAAATAAAAAAGTATCCTATGTAACAATGTAACTCTCTAATAATATCTGTAATAATATTAATAATAATAAAAACTCTTTATTGTACAACAAAAACATATTAAAAGTACTACAACTATTACAACAGCAAGTAGATTATTTATACAAATGGCGGTTTTATCGCTAATAAGCGATTTCTTCCAAACAACCAGCATTCAGAAAAAGAAATATACAAATAAGGAAAAAGTACAACATTAAAAAAAAGAAAGTAAATACAATACATTAATACATTAAATAAATAACAACTAGTTACAAAATAAAGCAAAGTAAATAATTAAATATCAAAAGATATACATTACGGTAAATATTTGCCATAATCTAGAACCCGACAGTGAAAACATTCCCCGATGCGCGCTATGACTGTAATGACTTAAGGTAAAATTCCTTTACCATTTTCTTAAAAACGTTTTTACTTTCTGCCTGTGTTGTTGCTACAGGGAGAGCGTTCCAAAGTTGTACAAAGTTTCATGATGATTGGATCAACAGTTTTCGCATGAAAGTGTAACAAAAGAAGCTTACATTCACAATTATGATATCATATAGTAGGGATAAATAAAATTAGTGAATAAATTTTAAATTTAATTAATAAACGTATATATTGCTATTAACATCTGCGCCGGTTTTATATTCTAACACATCTTACATAACTCTCTTATTCAGATACCCGTCGTCTCTAGAGACTATAAATCTTGTTGTGTCTGGCAAAGATTTTTGCAAGTCTATTTTACCCTTTTACACAGGACATGACATTAGCGAGCACAAATGCAATAGCAATAGGAATAACTAAGGCATTTTACCTTCTGTTAAAGTCACTCTACTGCTCTATCACAGTGTAAAATCGAATAACGACATTATATTCAAAGGAAAACATATTATAGAGATGTAGGTGTATATCTTTCGATAATCGATCACATACAATATATAGACATGTTTAAAGGCGGCGACTTTATTCGTTTAAATTAAAACTCGACGTTTAATCTTGTAAATGTAGCCCTAGTTTGTGTTTACAGGCCAACTCTATCAAGGTGTAAGAATAACATCACAGTCGTTGAACTGCGGCTTTGTATGGCCGCCGCGTAAACAGAAAAACTAAAAACATTGCTGTTTGTTATATAATAAAACACGCTCACGAGTTAAAGAATGAAGTTTAATTTATTTTAGACTGACTCTGTTTTTGCTTAAATTAAAATTGTTTTGTAAAACGAGACTGTTCACATGTCTCTTACCATCTTCTGAATAACTCAAGGGGTGAGAGTGAAAGGTTAACAAAAGGCGATGACAACTGCCAAATACAAATAAATAAAATATTTTTGTACAAGTTAATAAAACCCATAATAAATGCAATATTAAATCCTATTAATATTATAAATGCGAAAGTTTGTAAGTATGGATGTATAGATGTTTGTTACTCTTTCACGCTCGAATGGCTGAACGGAATTGTCTGAAATTTGGAAGACAGATAGATTGTGACCTGGATTAACATATAGGCTATTTTAAATCCCGATCGCACACCGGGTTTCTGTGAAAACGAGGGCGAAGCCGCAGGTAGCAGCTAGTTCAAAATGTTCGTAAATTTCGTATAATAGCAAAAAAAAATTAAAATTTATTGTTTTTTGGTAGTACAAGGCAGATAGGTTAAAGTCCCGGTTGCCGAGGAGTTTGTTTTGCCGATTCTTCTCCTGACTGGCTAGGTTCGAAACGGTGGTAGTTTACGGTAGATAGGGTTAAATTTAATTACAGTTTTAAAATGTTTTTTTTTTATGATACTGGAAGGCAAACAAGCAGACGGATTTCTTGATAGTAAGAAATTTACGCCTGGAGACACCAAAGGAGGTAATGGTGCGTTGCCAAACTGGGGCTGAGATGTTAGACCACAGGCAAAAGTAAGTTTAACGGCTACCTTACCCTTTAAACCGGAACACGTCAACGGCAAGCACTGACGTTATGGCGGCAGTAATAGGTAAGGCGATGGTACCAATCCGGGCGATTTGCTGCGAAACTCTACCATTTAGTAGGAAGTCACGGTGTTAGTGACTATAAGCCCATGCTCGCCTTTTACGAGTTGCCTGGCAGGAAGACAGGTAGTCTATTCTGCAAAGGAGCACGGAGTAATAAATAATTAAATACAAATAATTGGCTTAAAAGTTAATGTACATGTATTTTAATAATATTTTTATATAAATAATAAAATACACCATCAATGCACACCAAAATATGGTAGAATATGTTGATTTACTTAAATATTTTTCGTAGGATGGAAGCGAAAAAGCGGATTTCGTAGCGGTTGTCAGCGCGGTAAGGCGGCTTAAGCACCTTGCTGTAAAGGAAGCTACTCTCAAGTACCATCTAGCGACGCTTGGCACTTCCTACTGATATACCCGCTTAATACGAATTCCTTTTCTTAGTTAGTTAGTTAGTTAGTTAGTTAGGAATTTGGTTAGTCAGTATGAAGTGCCAAGCATCGCTAGCTTGGCACTTGAGAGTCGCTAATTAAACAGTTTAACTTATGAAAAGGAATTCCGGAGATTCTTGTCACCACCATCAGACAATTTCCAAACGATTTGTAAAAGCTGGGAAATGAGAAAATATATTTCTGCTTGTACTATTAACTAACACAAGATACAAGGGATACGCGGTATAAGGGATGTTCTATTTTGTACCTTATTATATTTCCATTCTAAATTTAAAAATCATATTTTGTTCATTATTACCTAACATGGTCTATTTTATCGAGCGTAACATATCTTTGATTGTAGAAATAAGTAGAATGGCAAAAAATAAAAGTTTTTCTAAGCAAATGTCCTTTCTGCTTACTTCTATAAGACACCGATCATGGCGATTGGTTACAGAATGCTAATCTCGTCAATTCCATTTATTTACCTAGAAATCATATTTACAAATTTACAGAAAAAATGTTATTTAAAGTAACTGCAATTGAAAATAAAATTTATGCTTTATTGTATTTGGAAGTGCCTACACACAACCCTTTTTATTCCCTCTTGCAGATTTTTAAGCAAACGTAATACTCATAGTCACTTATTGACAAACCTAAGTAAATAGAAGGGGGTCGGTGGATTTGCAAACGGCAAAATACAGTGCGGAGGGAACAAAATGTGACAGATTAAAATGGTCGTCTCAAGGTGTGCGACGACGAATACGTCCAGTCAAAGCAGCTAAAACGCACCTAGTTCGTTCGCGTTAAGATTGCATTGTCGATCATCGTCCTCGTCATCAAGTCATCGATAATCGTTGGCCCACTATCCAGTAAATTATTCATTATTTGAAAGCCAATTTCATAGTCAAGTCCATTTAACTTATTGTTTTGGTTTTTAACTTAACTTTCTAATAATGAGTTATTTGATTGGTTAATGGGTCAGCGAATAATGTCTTTATTTTTCACTTCATGTTTAACGCTGACATACAATAATGAGTACAAATAGCTGCAGCGAATCACATATTAGTACCTAATCGCTGTTGATTTGCTCCGGTTTGAATAGTACCCAATAAATTTACTCAAGATATTATGAATATCAGGTTGGTTAGGTATCATTATTTGGTGGCATATAAACGATGTTATAAATTAGCTCTTGACTTGCATGATTTGCTTTATTTTATTTTAAAGGTAACATATTATCAGATAAAAGAAAACGTTACCTTGCAGACACACTTAATCCAAATAAAATTATTACATTTGCAATTTCCCGCCAAAAGATGTACATATTTTAGCGCGACAAAACAGGAAAGACGGTGCGTAGTGAATGTATTGGACTTATCAGAAGCAGAAGACCCCAAATATATCCAGACATATTATAGCATACGCATCATTGCTTTAGTGGCACCAACAATACACACAAGTAAAACTCAACGAAGTTAAGTCAAAATAAAGAGAATTTGACTGTCTTCCAATTTCAAGTTCAAGAAATTGTAAGGTTGTTATAATATTTATAATATTATCTAGTTATATAAAGAAACATTAATCAAAAGTTTCATTTAAGTACATAATATTATTTTTATTACGAAAATATTGATAAAAGTAACATTAATTTTTATGTGCGATTTTCAAAATGACAGTGGTCGCGTACCTTTAATGCGGCAAATTAAAAACGTCCCCCAAGTTTACACAGTTTTTTTTCATTATATCATCACTCACCACTTGCAGTTAAGTCCTTACTAAAACAAATTGACTGCTTATAAAAATTAAATGAGATTCCTAAATATTATACAACTTTTAATAGCTATTCCATTTTATCTGTGTGAACTTACAATTGGTAAATGAAAAAAAAATCCTATAGGCACACATAAAATATGAAGAAAATATGAGCACTTATGAAAAATTATGCATAACTAAAATGATGTCTAAAATCTGAACTTGGTAAGGTGGACATGCAACACAACCTACACTTTTGAGTACTTAGACAGAAACTGGTCTTTACTTAGTACGAAATATAGATGTTTATGTAAGGGGCAGACGATTTGAATTGCTTCGCATGTTATAACAAATGTTTCAAACTTTAAATTTAGAATAATAAAAATATCGATTATAATGTATGAAGGAAAGCTTTTGCGTTATATTTTACAGAATTTTTGAAGTAAAATCTTCTTTAGCGGCGTTGCGCACTATTTCTGGAATGGGTAACTTCCCAACTCGCGTCAGATCGTCAGAACGCAAGGCGCACTGCGCATGCGTGAATAAGACGACGCGAGATTTAAAATAAAACGTAGATTCATTGCTGTTTTTGTATTGATTAGAAATTTCCGAAGAGTATAGGATCCACAATGGATAATAAGCTGCAATATACCTACCATTACATTCTCACAGATGCCAGATGCGTATAATGTGTAGACGAGCAATGTTCGTTGTACAGATAATATGACGACGCTCCTAGCCGTCGCGTGGTCTTACCGAGTTTTTGTCAAGCTAAACGCAGGTTATTGATATGAAAATAATATTTGTACATAAATGATAGTACTTTCATACTGACAATTAAAGCTATTCGTGAAAAATTATTCCCTAACCATTCCAAAATGTCAAAATTGCACAACGTTCAAGTTTTCAATTCTGCCGGTGCTCCCGGAGCGCAACCCGTCTTTTTTTTCTACGACTGGGTTTGATTTTAAAGTTCGGCCAAACTTAGGCGGTCTATTTGAGAAAATTAAATTATGTCGGATTTACAAATTGTTTAAGTTCTCATTACGTAAATAGTTTCCTCCACCCGAAGGCTGTCTAGTAGAGATCGTTTCAAAAGGTCAGGGATGATTTTGTGAGCTTTACCTCTGTAGCAAAGTATTCCAATATTGGCATTGCGTAGGTAGCAGGTTCGATTAACGGAATTGGGAACGCAACACACATTTTTATAGTTTCTAATAAACAATAACGTTAAGCATTTGATTGATGACAGGTTTGCTACCTATCACATTGTGGACAAGACCCAAGTAGTACTTTTGACTGAACGTGGGTGTCCATGGTTGTACTTCTTCCTATCTCTATATATCTAAGGATACGGGTCTAAAAAAACTTAAAAGTTACTTATTATTGTCAAACAAGTTATAATAACTTATTATTTTACTCCAGCCTTTGACATAGTCTTGATTATACGTAAACTGATATTCTAAATGCTAAATTATACACAAACTAGACTTGGAAAGTCAAGCTTCTGATGTGAGTTTATTTGTTACATTATCCTCCAAACTGGACCGAAATAGAGCATGGACGTTAAGGCGGTAGGAAGAGATAAGGTGGTCATTATATGGACGAGATGTCGCAATCTACCACCTCCAAATTCAAATATATTAGTGACCTGTAATTAAAACTCAGGACCAAAACAGCCATACTTCCATCTATAATGTAGACCAATTGTTTCACATATTTAAACATTCCAGAAATGCAAATATGTCTAAAATAGAGCACTCAAATCGGAAGTGAAATTAACAAGAATGTATAAGGTGGAACCATCGTGGTACATTACTGACGAGACGTCACTGTCTACCACCTCATAAAGTCACGATGTTAGTGACCTGACAATAAAATCTAGGACCAGCATACTCTGATCCTTAATGTAGGCCAATTGTTTTGTAAATTTAAACTTCCCTGAAATGCAACTATGTCTACTTCCTGTTTTGAACGGTTTGAACTCAAAAGCATTGTAAATTATTACGCAGAATTTTCATAGCTTAAATCTAGAAGTTAAACTTTATGAGCAAACTAACTGTTTTTTTTGTTTTAATAGTTATTCTGATATTTAATAATGAAGACGATTCTAAAAATATCTATAAAATAGGTCCAACATTTTTTTAATTTAATTGTTGTAGCAAACAAGAATTTGATAAAGATACAAAAGTATCTTCATACACATGTCCCCGTAAAGTAGGCAGAAGCATGTGGCAGAAGTAAATCAAAGACACCCACAATTAGTAGATAGTTCAGTCCCGCAATGTATAATAATATGTATGTTTATGATAGGTGTAACTTAATTTATGTGTTATCGTATCACTTCATTTCGTTAGGATTTTTAGTCAAAATTGCCAAATCAAAACTTTGACTAAACTGTTTTTGGAGAAATAAAATACTTATTAAAAAGAAAGTAAGCAAAAGCTGGAAAAGCTATAAAAGAAAAGAAAACAAATAATCACCTGTCACTGTAGAAAACAGATGAAAAATTAACGTAATATTACCGCTAACATCTTTAACA
>NJDC01004379.1:59564-95560 GCA_002245475.1 Calephelis virginiensis
CTTTATGAATAACAAATTTTTAAACAATGTTTAAGGCTTAATCAAATGATTAGTTAAGCAATGTTTAGGAGGTTATTTAACTATTTTTTATGAATAAGGCAGCTAATGTGAGTTTATTTGTTACACTATTCTCCAAACTGGACCGAAATAGAGCATTGACGTTAAGGCGGCGGAACAGATAAGGTGGTCATTATATAGACGAGTTGTTGCTATCTACCACCTTCAAATTCAAATATATTAGTGACCTGTAATTAAAACTCAGGACCAAAACAGCCATACTTCCATCTATAATGTAGACCAATTGTTTCACATATTTAAACATTCCAGAAATGCAAATATGTCTAAAATAGAGCACTCAAGTCGGAAATGAAATTAACAATAATGTATAAGGTGGAAACATCGTGGTACATTACTGACGAGACGTCACTGTCTACCACCTCATAAAGTATATACGATGTTAGTGACCTGATATTAAAACCTAGGACCAACATACTCTCTGATCCTTAATGTAGGCCAATTGTTTTGTAAATTTAAACTTCCCTGAAATGCAACTATGTTTACTTCCTGTTTTGAACGGTTGGAACTCAAAAGCATTGTAAATTATTACGCAGAATTTTCATAGCTTAAACCTAGAAGTTAAACTTTATGAGCAAACTAACTGGTTTTTTTTGTTTTAATAGTTATTCTGATATTTAATAATGAAGACGATTCTAAAAATATATATAAAATAGGTCCAACATTTTTTTAAATTAATTGTTGTAGCAAAAAAGAATTTGATAAAGAGACAAAAATATACATACACATGTCCCCGTAAAGTAGGCAAAAGCATGTGGCAAAAGTAAATCAAAGACACCCACAATTAGTAGATAGTTCAGTCCCGCAATGTATAATAATATGTATGTTTATGATAGGTGTAACTTAATTTATGTGTTATCGTATCACTTCATTTCGTTAGGATTTTTAGTCAAAATTGCCAAATCAAAACTTTGGATAAACTGTTTTTGGAGAAATAGAATACTTATTAAAAAGAAGTAAGCAAAAGCTGGAAAAGCTATAAAAGAAAAGAAAACAAATAATCACCTGTCACTGTAGAAAACAGATGAAAAATTAACGTAATATTACCGTTAACATCTTTAACATTATTACCACTAGAAATCCGATTGCTTATTATGTATTTACCAAGTAGGTAAACTGAGAATCCATAAATTTTCAAATGTATTTCTGTTGGTTCGCAATAATGTATTCATTCGTTCATTCACTACAAACCTTTCCCTGACATGCCTTCGCTCATTATTCAACAGTGTAATATCCAATCAACACCCAAAGTGTCATGTTTATGCGTTGACACGGTCTGGAGGAGTGTTTCTCTTCACTTAACTAATGCTTAGCCGTGTTTACACTAAAATAAGCGCATTATAAAATAATTTAAGCGCAAAACCGACTCCAATTATTACATTAACATATCGCGATCTAATAATTATTTTTTCGAATAGCTAATAATTCCGAGATGGTCACACATAAAGATCTGATTATAAAAATGTCGACGCGCACAAGTTGCAATTGTATTTGAATAAAGTTAGGTATTTCTGGTTCTAATTCTACCAACATCCTCTACTTTCAAGAAATTATTTCATTAACAAAGATAACAATTTATACATTATTAAGTATAACTCAAAACCACTACGCGGCTTCAAAATTAATATGGGACCACCTGGACACATTTCCAAAAAAGTAAAGGTAAAAAGTAAGAACATATCACACGCAACGTAAATATACGAATTAGGTATAACAATATAACGGGAGAACATATTATGACAAAAACACATACAGTCGAATTGATAATCTCCTCCTTTTAGAGTTTTGGAGTTGGTTAAACAAGAAACCCGGCTGGTCGAAAAGTAATAATAGCCACTGATTAGAATTGAGCAGTGAAATAGCAAAAACGTGCAAATGATTCTCCTTTTGTTGAGTCAGTTAAAACGCTAAACAACAAAAATTAAAGCTGCTATTTGATTTGTACATTGTACAATCTCAGCATGAATGTTGTATTCACATACAGAAACACTGTCAAAAGTGAATGAGCGTTGCATCCTGAAGGTGGAGAGGAAATGCAAACGGTTATCAGGTCGCAGTCCAATATAACCAACGATAAGATCTACGTGTGCTATTCATACTCACTGAATGCTGAGATTGCTTCGCTCTGCGGTATTTTGATTCTTGGATTGAGATCCTTTGTTTATATCTAAGACTAGCAATTGCCGCAACTTCATCCGCACTTTCTCTTAGATACTTGATGAATAAACATTAATGTAACGTATTTTGAATTACAAAACTTGTGAAAAATGGTATAATCCGTGTATCAATGAGAACAAGTGAAATTAGAATGCGCGTTAAAATTACTGTCAAGTTTACATTTTGATTTTTATCCCTTCTTTGACGTAAGTACAACCTCTTAAGTAGATGGGGTGCAATGTATCCTATAACCTACCTTAGAATATAGATAAATAAGATCAAACTTCCAGCCAAGTTTTGTCACCATTGGTTCAGTAAATTTAACCGGGAACAAACAGTCATTGACATAGAGAAAGTCAGATAGAAAATGGTTCTTAAAATGTGACAAATGTGTTCTGCGGTCTATTTCTAGTTGTTAAGACCTATTTTTTATGTAATTACTGAACAGAATTCACTTTCCTATAGTTTTTTAAAAGCAATTTTTAAACTTCTTTAAAAAATTGGGTGGAATTTAAACTATGTGCACATGCACACATACAGACTACGACCACAGAATAGTTTTAAAAAAATATTATTATAAATCTTCATGATGTGACTCCAAACGCAAAATATTCCTGTATTTCTTCCATCGGAAGTTATGTAAAATTATTTTAAATTGTTTTAGTTGTTATAAATACTTTATTAAATAGACATTGGGACCAGTAAACATATAAAATGTCTTAATACCTAAGTAACTATTTTTAATGTTTACGTAAACATTTGTCTAAAGGTTTTTTTCCCTATTTTTTTATTTGAAGTTACGGAAAAGCATTTCTTAGTTTTTTAATCTACTATTAGTTTTATTATAGGTACTCATTTATGTATTATAGAGCCTTCAGCGAGGTAACATGTTTTATCTACCCATAGTAATTTCTTTATTTGTTCATTATTATTTGCCAGCACAAATATCACCGTTTGCTAAATTAAGCGATAATTTTATAAGTTTAGATAAATAAAGGGAGGACGTGCATTTTTAAAGTAGATAATCTCTATATTTCTTTATAAATTGTGAACTCTTCAGTAATAAGATGAGAAATTCGTCTTAAATATTTGTATTAAACTGAAGATAAGTTTCACCTCTTTATCCCTGCACGACATTTCCTACAACTTGGGAGTTCGTCAGATCTGTCTGTTTAATTTTCAAACTTCGGAGTTAGGAACTTAACTCTGACATCTTGAAAATGTAAATGTAAGACAGTCGAAGATTGAACGAAGTTTTCAGAAAGTTGAAAAACAATAAGTTTTAAAGGAAAACTATGTTTTTGTGACAAGTTTCTATTTACGTGGACTATTCCCAGCAGTCGACTTGGAAAGTAGTATTGGAGACGTTTCAAATGAACCCAATCAGGATAGGATGATGTCGGCAGTTTCAGGGTTTACCTTTGCGACTTCATCATTATGTCGGCTCTATAAGAGCATTCCATTATCATTAAACTTAAGTGTGTATGTCATAAATCAGCTCCATCGCTTGAAGTGAGCAGATTGAAAATACACAATCATCGTTTTCAAGTTAAAAGCTTGAAAAACAAGAATGAGGCTTGAATATAGATAATAAATAGACTTAACAATAGACGAGGAGAAGGAACAAAATCGTAAGAATATTATTTTCAGCTACACTTTTTACACTACAGCATTGGTCGGCAACCCGCCGCCGCATGCGGCCCGCCGACGTCCTATTTGCGCCCCATGAATGTCGTCAAGTCGTCGATATAAGTTATATATATCAAAAAATAAATTCATGAACGTTACGCGCTTGACCGTATAATATACGGCGTATAGTGTAGATTCAGCCCTAAGAACGGGCTTCTCTCCGCCCATTTTCATTTTTTATAAGTAGGGATATATGGCTTCTAGAGTAAATATAATAAAATAATAATAAATAATCGCCTCTGTGGTCTAGCGATCCGGGTGTTGGACTTGACTGCATGAGGTCCTGGGTTCGAATCCCGGGCCGGCCAACATAAAAAGAAAATTGGATTTTTCCGATTTTCTAATTTAAAAAAAAATTGGTCGGGATTGGAAATGTGCCCGGTTGGCGATAGGCTTGCCACCTATTACATTGTGGGACTTAGTGTGTTCGGCTAGTCGTGGGTACTTTGGTTGTACCTCTGCCTACATCTTCGGGGATAGGGGCGTGAAGATACTTTTTTTTTAGAGTAAATATTACAACTGTGGCCCACCTTTAGTTTAGTTTGCTGCCTTGTGGCCCTTGCCTGCCAAAAGGTTGCCGACCGCTGCACTACAGGATTAAAATGACGGCAATTAGATTTTCTGATTGTAAGAAACTAAGCTAATTTGCAAACATCAAATAAATTATTATAGATGGTTGGGGGCAGTCAAATTTACAAAATGTATTAACGGTGCGTTGACTTGAGATTGGAACATTACATCTAAACTCAAAAGTTTAGTGTGCCAGTTTCCCCAGCCTCCAAACTGTGACACTACAATGACAAGCAATGACGTTACGGTAAAGTGGTAGTACAAATATGGGTCAGCCATTTCGTGACTAGTGCCTAACAACCTAGCAATAATGTTTAACTATGTGTAGTAATATTTTTCGGGTTAAAAATATTTAACTCTGTACGAGTATAAGTACGTAATTAAATTTCTTAACAGAGTTTAACTCACATTTCACGATTTTCATTTGTTAACATTTTAACCATTTCACAAGTTACATTTCCCAAACCAATTCAAACATGAATTATGCATCTTTAAAACAAAAGAAAACAAATTGAATAAATTCAAACAGAATCGCAAAGGGAAATTGAAAATATTGATTAGACTGGCCCCGTTTCACAGCTTTGTCAAAGGAAATCAGGAATTCCAATCGGAGTCGGTAAAAAAATGTAAACAAATCTTAGACCACAAAGGTTTCGCAGGCCTCGGGTAGGTCTCTTGTTTTACAAACGTCACCCTTGGAGTACTTTGAGCACCTTCACAATGCGAGGTATCTCTTTGACAAACACGTCCTACCTTTAAATTATATTTGGTTAGTGAATTTCACTCTTACTGTATTGTTTTAAGGTTCATTATCTTATAATCTGTTCGGCGACTTCGTGACGTTTCTCATTTATTAGTCCTGATAAGATGAATGTGGTGGAACTAGTGCGTGGTTGAATTTAATGAGATTTTGCACATATGGTTTTTATGTATTCATTCAAGTTTTTTTTTCAAAAAAACATATCTTAGTATTAAGCAGTGAAGTGAAGATCTAAAGATGTAATTTTTAAGCTTTTGCATAGCTTCTATCGCGTTCCTTGAGTGTAGAGATCGAATCCGGAAATTCCGTAACGAAAATAACCTAACACCCCCCACTTCGACCGACACAGCGGTGACACTTTTTAGTTTTGCCATCTATCGATGAATAGCAGAAGTTTTAATGACTTTTTGATCGCGCTTGTCTCTTTAGTTCATCAGGCATTGGTTGCATCGGCATTACTGCGTATGCGTAATCCGTCTCTTCGCCCCGCAATCTGGTGACTCATGCCTGCTTATGCAATAGCTTTACGCGGCAGTCGCCGAGTGCCACACATCTATTTTTATATTGAAAGATAGCGTACAACAAACGGCTCTTCTGAAGATAAGAGAAAACCAGTCTGGTTGATTTGTGAAAATCGCAAGATTAGGAACACATTTTGAAAAAGCACCCTCTTACTCGGAACACGACAACGGCAACCATTGCCATAGCAGCAGCATGACTAGACAAAGCAGTGGTACAAATGTGGGTTTTCAATTGCTTGACCGGGCCAATTTAATGGTGTCCGGTTGCTGGCATTGTAGGTAACAGCCCAATCCATCTAAATAATGATGTCTCGGGCTGAGCACTCTGCTCGGCCCACAAAGTTCGGTGAAGTTGTAAAAAATCGTAAGATTAGCAACAAATTAGTCATTCAAAAAAAAAAAACTTTGTCCGGTCTGTCTGGCTGTTGTTAGGTTTTTATATTAGTATTTTATTATCATTCGTTACAAAATTGTGTCATTTAATTTATATTTTGTTATTTTACAAATTTGTATTTTTATTTAAGTAATATATACTTAAAGAACCTAATCTTTCAGTTAAGATTAAAAATTTAATAACATTTTTAATCTTAATAATTAAATAGAACTACATTTTAATTGCATTATGCAAAAAAAATAATGGAAATATTTTTCTTCCTGTTAATGTTGAAGAATTTGATACAATATTTTTAACATTAAAATGTAATGACGTTGGAAGTGTACTACGAGTAGATATACCTACGTCGAATGAATAAATAAAATTAAAAAATAGATGATTAGAATTTAAGAATATTTTTGGTAAATAATCAATAATTTTTTACCCGTGCCTGTCTGCGTGAGTGCGTGCATTGAGTATGTCTAGCTATACTAGTAGTGATACAACTAAACTGATCTGATAGTGGAGTTCAAAGATAGGAGACGGAATACTTACTAGTAAACCCATCGAGTTTGGACTCTTTAGATTGTCTTAACTAGATCTATTGATATTTTCTGACGACGAGGATTGGATGACAAGGACCTAATGAACGAAAAAGTGACTGATGGATCATTGTTCAAAAGTTACGGTATGTTTGTTTAAATTGTTTAAATGCTTAGTAATTTGCAGCTTCTCTAAACACATTAAAAAAGTGTTTTAAATTTGACTTGTTTGTGTATGCATGTGTGTTCGTCTGTAACATCGTAGCTTTTAAACAATTATTGTGATGCGTTGTTTCAACCCCCAACGCATTCGAGGGATGTAAAATGAGCTTTTATTTTGCTGATTCCGCGTAAGCAGTTTAACTGTTGTGAAAAATAATCCTCCAAACCACACAGAATGTGACAAGCCTAACTGACGTTCCCACCACCCACCTCCGTGACTAGAACACGAATATAGGAAGAGCTCGGGAAACAGTATAAATTGTCACGTTCTTCACATGTGACAACCCTACCTAAAGTTCCCACCTCCCACCTCCGCGGCCAGATCACGAATAGAGTCCGAACAAGGGAACAAAACCACTTGTCACGTCCTTCGCCAACTTTGTCCAAGCACTCACCACAGAGAACACCAAATCGCACTCGACGTACGTTTCGCCTCTACACCGAGGCATCCTCAGGAATTCGACCGTACCGTACAAACGACGACATGTATAAACACTATTTATATAAAAACCCAGAAAAAAAGACTTTAGTTAACATAAAAGTAGTTGCCCCTGTCGGGAATAAAATACGAGTATCTTGAGTATTCTATAGCGTTATAGTTTATACACATACTCTAAGCCCTCGACTAATGTTGGTTTATAACTTTGGTTTGCCAATCCACAGTTAGGATTAAGATGTTTCCCGTAATAACGAAGTTTACAACTACGATAACTTCGCTCGTACGGTAACGCGAGCGTTAGTTATGGACTGTGGTAAGGAATAGGTACGTAAGATACCTAATAGTGATTTCGGCGAGTCATTGAAGTTACACCATCTTTGTCACGGTGATGGTGACATTACATTTAGTAATGGCTTCTTCGCCTTTGGCAGATAACAAGTAACATTTTTGTTCAAAAGAACCTAGAAATGTGGGAAATTCATACTTATACCCAAATCAACCCAATGTTATAAATGCATAGGTGCGTGACGGAAAAAAAGGGGTAGGTATAAGTTTAACGTGCCTATGTTTGTGTGTCTGTCTCGTTATAACTTTGGAGTGCATGGATTTTAGTACGAATTCGATGAGGATTTTATAATAGAAAAAAAACTGACGTGATTGAAATTAATCTTGCTATATTATACATAGATTTTGTCGAGAGTTTTTGAACATTTTATAGCAAAATAATGTTAATCAAACAGGCGAAGACGTTCCACAATCAAGTCGCTCGGATATTATCCACCCCCACTTGGATAATATCCGAGCATCTCCAGTCAACATTCTCCGAACCCGGCGTATTTGTATAAAAATTGTAATGTATGTGGAGGAAGCCAGACAGGTCTGCGAGGATTGTCAGATTTGTCACTCGATATTCACCGCCTACCCCGTAAGGGACTTGGCGTAACGTTATGTATGTAATTAAGCAGGCGTAGTCGCAGGAAACATCTAGTGTAGCACTCGTATAAATAAGAGTAACTTAGTAAATTCAGTTGATCTGTGTCAATCTTCCGATACATAAAATCCGGTTTTCGAACGTAGATTTGAATCCGATTCCGAATAACAATTCCAATACGATTCAAGCGATAATCAAAAAAGAGATTGCTGATTGGGATCTTCAAATAAAAAAGTTTCCGATTCAATTAGTTTTCATTTTAGGTTAAAATCGGTTTTTTGTTATCGATATTGAACTAATCGTCGACTGGCAAAACTGAAGACCGTTTATTGACAAATAAATGTGCGTCCTGTCTTTGCGTTTTGTCTTCTTACACTGCTATAGTTACACATGCTATAGTAAGCAGACATTTTTTATGTGAGTGATCAGCTAAGGCTCATGACTCTCCTGATGGTAAGAGATAACCGTGACCTAGAGACACCATAGATGTTACAGGTGCATCGTTGTCCTATAGTCGGGATGTTAGGCTTATTGTGCAAGTCTATCGACTGACATACCTCTGCGCTGGAACACGACAGTCGTTATGGCGGCAGGAATAGGTAGTTAAGGCGATGGATCCCTACCCGGCAAGTTGCTGCACAGTGCATCAGTGGTCTTGCTAGTATCTTCACGCCCATATCCCCGAAGAGGTAGGCAGAGGCACAACCAGGGCACCCACGACTAGTCGAAGACACTAAGTTCCATAATGTGATAGGTGGCAAGCCTATCGCCAACCGGGCACATATTTTTTTTTTTAGAAAATTCAAAAAACCAAATTTTCTTTTTGTTGCCCGACACGGAATTCGAACCCGGGACCTCATGCAGTCAAGTCCAACACCTAAACCGCAAGACCACACAGGCGATATATAGAGGCGATATAGAGGGTCTTGCTAGTGATGACCTGTATCCTATCCAGTGCCCGACAGAGAGGCAGATTGTCTATTCTACTCAGCTGACCCAAACTAACACGTGGAAACCTTAATTAAAACACTCATTCGGAATAAGACATCACTGTGTTATGAAAGAAAAGAAAAGAAAAGAAAAGAAAAGAAAAGAAAAAAAGAAAAGAAAAGAAAAGAAAAGAAAAGAAAAGAAAAGAAAAGAAAAGAAAAGAAAAGAAAAGAAAAGAAAAGAAAAGAAAAGAAAAGAAAAGAAAAGAAAAGAAAAAATATTTAATATTTAATATTTTTACCACCACAGCTATACAAAGGGCAAATGGGGTTTATTGATTCAGATTAATAAGGAAGAGTTTTCTTTGTCTATTATCTATTGTTAAAATAGCTGTTCCGGTGAACTTCGCTCCGCCCGTTCAGTTTGTATGGGAAAAAATGACGTTTTTAATAGTTTCCTCGCTGTTGTAAGGGATAAAATGTACCCATGTCCTTCTCTCGGTTCTAAGCTACCTCTCCATCAATTTTCAGCTTAATTGTTTTAACTATTACGACTTTCTTTTACATATAGCCATAGACGATTCATGTTTCATATTTTTTTTGTTTTTATTATTTTTAAGGTGTATTCTGCTATTCGGGGCGAAGACACATCCAACGAATCAAAAGCCATGACAATTGGTCCAGCAGATCTCGAGTTATAAGTGTTGTAACAAATCCGACTTTCTTTTACACATTGTTGTCATAGTTTGGTTTTGACTTAATTTTGCGAACGCGAATTCGTCTATAAACAGACGAAATTATACTTACAATAATTATTATAATTTCTTTGCAAATTATATAGCGAAATGTTTAGTTGAATTTTGAATTGGGTTTCTGTTTGTATTTGCTGAAACTATTTTTTTTATTACTTTAGGTAATGAACATTATCAAAATTAACAAACTATATTAAAAAAAAAATTTATACAGATAGTTAAGACACAATTTATTAATTACATATTTTGTAATTTCCATCATATAGGATTATGTATATATATATATGGTGTGAGTCTAGAATGGAATTTCACCAAGCACCGACGATAAGAAGTATAAAGTATCTTCACGCCCATATCCCCGAAAGGGTAGGCAGAGGCACAACCAGGGCACCCACGACTAGCCAAAGATACTAAGTCCCACAAAGTAACAGGTGGCAAGCCTATCGCCAACCGCGCACACATCCAATCCCGGCCACATTATTTTATTAGAAAATGAATAATACTCATTTTCCAATTTCCTTTTGTTGCCCGACCCTGGGATTGAATCCGGGACCTCAAGAAGTCAAGTCCGACGCCGACCTGCTGGACCGCAGAGACGATACGAAGTATAGAAACTAGATAGTTAAGAATCAGCCTTACTAATCAGGATTAACAAGAGCATCATTTGTATAGCATTAACTTAACGCCAAGCGTTTGGGCGCTCAAAACAATTTAGTATCTCGTTTATTACATTATTAATGAAGGTTTCATATTATTTTTTCCCAAAATAAATGAATTTAACACGCCAGGGTCTCCTCAGTTTTTAGTAAGAATGTTCTTCAGAGTCGTGTTTTGTTTCAGCTCCAACTACAGGACAATCGGCGCAATGAACGAGGGAGGGATGAGAGGGGGGAGGAGGATCCCAACTCCGATGCCTCCTCCCAAAGAGCCAACGCATTTTCCAAATCGGTGAGTATGATACTAAATATTTTAATGTATTTGTCATGTAATATGCGAAATGTATTGCTAAATATTTATATGATGCTTGTACTCTAAATGTTGTTATTCGAGACTGGAACAGTACGCGTATATGCAATAATAATTTGACAAATGTTACTGCACATCAGAGTAAACTTAAAAAGAAATATTTTTTACTAGCTGCTACCTGCGGCTTCGCCCGCGTTTTCACAGAAACCCGGTGTGCGATCGGGATTAAAAATAGCCTATATGTTAATCCAGGTCACAATCTATCTGTCTTCCAAATTTCAGACAATTCCGTTCAGCCATTCGAGCGTGAAAGAGTAACAAACATCCATACATCCATACTTACAAACTTTCGCATTTATAATATTAATAGGATTTATTTTTATTTTTATGAGAAGTAGATAGTTTTCCTGATGATAGAAATTCGCGCCGCCTAGATACGCCGATACGACAAGTTGGTGATTGTACGTTGCCAACCTGATGCCGGAATGTTAAGCCTTGAGCAAAAGTAAGTTAATCGGCTATCTTATCCTCTGAACCAGAACACGTCAACGGCAAGATCTGACGTTATGGCGGCAGAAATAAATAAGGCGGTGGTATCAATCCGGGCGAGTTGTTGCGAAACTCTATCACCTAGTCGGATGTCACAGTCACTCTGCTCGCCTTTTGCGAGCTGCCTGGCAGGAAGGTAGATGATCTATTCTGCAAAGGAGCCCGGACTTACACATGGAAAATCTACAAAGTTCTCAAAACATTTATTCTAGTATTATGATCAACTATGTCCGACTCGACCGATCTCAAAAATGTTATGGTAGCTGAGATGCCAAATGTACAGTGTCATAGTGATTGGGTTGTGTCGATTAGATTCTGAAGAATAAAACAGATCGAAAGCTAAAGGAACAATTACATTCTCATGATCATAGGTGAGCTTATCAAATCCCTACAAATGTGTCTCCTATGAAAGAAATATGTCAACCAGTTGCTGTAAATTTAAATAGATGACCTATTTTTTTAGAGTGTCTAACTATTTACTTCGTGCAAGTAGGTACTTTATGTTCAAATCATTAGCAAGTCCCTACCTACCGTATCTACTTTAACCTTATATGCTCGAGTATATGTACAAACCAAAAAAAGACTGGATTTAAAAATTACACAGATATTGGAACTATGATGGAAGTGTTTAAAAGTTACGCAGGGTATCTCCCACGTCTTAAACTGACGCGACTGAGTTACTGCAAAAAGTACCTCTTGGGTTTACCATTCTGTAACCTTACGACGAGTTTACTGCGCTTTTCTAGCCTCTCAATAATGAGGTCGTCAAGATACGTAAATAAATTATTTATGCTCTATTAATTATAACTCCAGAACCACTAGTCAGATCATGATGAAAGAAATATGAAACTATCTCGAAATTATGACATATCTTTCTAAAAATAACCTTCAAAATCGGTTTGCTATTTGCCGAGTAATTACGTTACAAACGTACAAAAAAGTATACAGTCGTAATGAGATTCCCCTTCTTTTGGGAGCTGGTTAAAAAATACTCTTCACAATATTTACACTACTAGTGACCCGTCTCGGCTTTGTATGGGTATAAAATATACATATAAACCTTCCTCTTCCATCACTTTATCTATTAAAAAACCGTATCAAAATTCATTGCGTAGCTTTAAAGATTTAAGTATACAAAACATAGGGACGGAGAAAGCGACTTTGTTTTATACTATGTAGTAATAGCAAACACAAAACAATAATAGGTATAACATTTAATAAAAAAGTCTGTGTGTCATAAGGTTGGCTAATTCTCACTCAATATGCTACTAATTTTGTTAACTTTGTCCAGATGTATTTAAAACTATTATGTTTTCTCAATACTGTTTCTAATATATCTGTAATTGTCATGGGAACGTGATTAAATGAGGAACCACGTGGGGAAGTCAGCAGTAACCCGATATCCTTGAGCTGGAGCAGATCACTTACAAATGTCTGACGACATAAATCATGGTTGTGTCACCCAGCACACACAATCAATTTATTGTTCGTGATTGTCGTTTATGGGAAGTGCTTCTGTCAGAATTTTTCAATCATGTACTGAAGCTTTACCCTGACGCCTTGAATTATAATTTCACGAGCGGCCCAGCCCGGCTTCGCACAGTTATAAAATATACATATAAACATATTTGATATTTTCCATCGTCGGCGCTTGGTAAAACTTCCAAATATTCATATTGTATTCATATTGATGTGTACACATCAAAAATAATATTGTTGAGTAGTTTAAGTTTTAGCCCTGATGATGCTGTATAAGCGAAACCGGTAGGCTACTAATTACAAAGTAATAAATTATAAGTGATAAGTAAAACAGTACAAGTGTTTCTTTCTTTACAAATATGTATACATATAAACCTTTCTCTTCAATCACTTTATCTATTAAAAAAACGCATTAAAATCTTTTGCGTAGTTTTAAAGATTTAATTTAAGCATACAACGTGACAGTGACAGAGGAAACGACTTTGTTTTATAATACTACAAGCTGACCCAGGAAACTTCGTATCGCTTGACATTAATGCTTCGATAGTAGCGCAGTCTGCCGTAAAACATTCCAAAATCAACGACTACTTTTAAATAAAAAAAAAATGTAAAAACATTTTTCAGGATACCAAATTGTGAATCTAAACCATTTTAGAATTCTCTTGAATACACACAAAAAATTTCATTAAAATCCGTCCAGTCGTCTAGAAGGAGTTCAGTGAAAAACACACGAACGCAAGAATTATATATATAACTAGCTGACCCGGCAGACATTGTTCTGCTATATTTTTAATGTGATTTAAGTAAAAAAAATAGGGGTGAATCACCCTTATTATTTAGGGGTGTGAAAAATAGATGTTAGCCGATTCTCAGACCTACCCAATATGCTTACCAAATTTCAGAGGAATCGGTCAAGCCGTTTCGGAGGAGTATGCAGACTAACATTGTGACACGAGAATTTTATATATAAGAAGATGTAATGATAATACAAAACAACTATAATTAAGAGAATCATTAGAACTCTTTGCTAACATACAGATACGAATATAAAACATAGCGCTCAAAATAATTTCAGTAAACTATCCTAATTATTTTCTCTAAAATATCTTGAGTGCCCTCATTGTTTTATATTAGTTGATATTGATTTTATGGTGCAAGACCGATGCGCACCTATAACAGTTTTAGTTTATAAACCACTTGTCTTTTACCGTCACGAAAACCGTGTGCTTGTTCGGTATCTTACCCTTACAAAAAGCCTGGATGAATATATAAGTAACTCAGAGTAAAGAAGTTTAAATTTACAACAGGAACGTGCAAGTGACATGGCTATACTAAAGCCCGAAATGTATACAGGATGAATCAGAGCGTCTATACTAATCAATAACTGCCTCTCAAGGTAAAGATAAAGTGAACTCACACACAGCGTTACCGGAGTATAATTATTCGGTTATCCGTAACGCGGTGCTGCGAAGTGATGTGCTTCAAAAATATGTGCTGTTTTCGTCTGACATGACGCGAATACCTATCGGTACTGATTGGTCCGTGGCATTTATAACATGTCGATATACAATAAATATAGAGAGTTAGCCCTGGAAATTGTAGGGTATTTGATGTATTCCCTTTACAAAAAAACGACGGGTTGCACTCCGGGTGTGCCAGCAGAACTGAAAACTTGAATATTAACGTTGTGCATTTTTGATATTTTTTAATGGTTAGGGAATAATTTTGTACGAATTGCTTTAATTATCAGTATGAAATTAATATTATTTATGTGGTAGAATACAATATTCATTTATGGCGCTATCGTACACAAACATGACAACACGAACATGTGCGCAAGCCCTGCACCGTCTTATTCGCACAAGCGCCTTACGAATTTTCGATCAGGTCACGTGTTCTGACGCGAGTTTAGAAGTTTTTACCCATTCCAAAAAAAGTGCGCAACGCCGCTAAAGAAGTTTTCACTTCAAAAAATGTGTTCAATATCTTATAATTTGTAAAATGTAAAATTACGTATTCACTATTCTTTTCATACAAAAATCCGAACAATTCGATCGTAGACTGTCAAGTTAGATCTCCCCGGGTGCCTACATCCATCCACATTCGCATATACATATCTACTTTATCAATCTTTCATCTGTCATTCTTTCCAAATGACCAAACCAGCATTGAGTTTTATTTACATTTAATGTAAGCGGACTTATTTCTGACTACTTAGAATCAAGGCCCATGTGCATCACCTACATAACTTTAACAAAATTTTCGTTAAGCAAAGTAATATGCCTAATTCTGGGAATTTTAATATATTATTCATAAATCTACACCTACGGCTTCAAGCTAATAATCAAGTGAACTCACACACGGCGTTCCCGGAGTATAATTATCCGTAATGCCATGCACGGTGCTGCGTATTGATGTGCTGTTTTCGTCTGACGTGACGCGAATACCGATCGGCGCTGATTGGTTCGTGCCATTCAAAACATCTCGCTATACAATTAATATGGAGCGTTAGCCCTGGGAATTGATTCTGATGTATTTCTTTTACACGTACCTAAAGCATGTTAAAAATAAATATCTTGTCGTCCGTATTCCCAAATTAGACGACAGAGGTACAACCAGGGTATCTACCACTAGACAAAGACACTAGGTTCCACAAAGTGATAGATGGCAAACCTATCGATAATCGGGCAAAAGAAAATCCGAAATTTTTGCCAGATCCGGGGATCGAACTTGAAATGTCACGAAGTTAAATCCAAATCCAACAAAAACAATAACATATCTATTTATATATATTTTTTTAATTTTAAAAGCTTAAAAGGCAACATAACTGTCATATTTTCTGCTTGAGGACACAAAGGACAAATATTACTGCTGTTGCTTACCTGAGGCTGACATATTAAACTTTTTGGGTACATTTACAGGCAGTTCTAGCACTCAAAACGGAGCACCTGCGGATACTTTAACAATATACCAAGTCGGCGAGCTGTAAGGCTCTGCCAACAAAACTATTTTCATATTATTAATGCGAACGTTTGGAATTATTGCTTTTTCAGGTTGCAACGGAACAATTATACATAGTAGTTTTATGTGTGTAGACAATTAGGAGGCTGGTTCGTAACGTAAACTACTTTTATCTCGATATTTATACAGGTTCCCTAAATCTACTTATATAGGACTAGGAAGGAGGTTCACAGACATACCTCCCATTTCTTTATTATGCTCAAATTGATGTGAACAAATTGAGATGATACTTCCAGCTACTTTGTTTGTGAAACGACTTGGATCTTTTGCCATGTACTAATCTATCCCTACTAATAATCTAGTTATAAATGTAAAAGCTTTTACCTCCAAATCGATTCAATCGATCGAGTTAATCGATTTAAAATCAATTTTAGAATAGAAATACGAGTAGATAACAATTTAGAAGACATGCTGAATTTTATCCACCGACAGAAAAAGAGGACGAGTGTGATGTGTTTTGAACTTTCCGATCGGGATTAACACAGATGATCGACAGAAAGTATTATAAGAACAGCAAAGTTTATATGTCTATTCCCTTTTTACGTCTAAATTGTATGATCCGTTTTAATAAAAAATAACATAGAAATAAATTGGAGAAAAACACAGGTTACCTGTATTCCCGATGTCTATGGGTGACGTGGTAGAGCTAAAAAATATTCAACACCCGGGCGAAACCGCTGGCTAAGTCTAGTATCTGATAGTTTTCTAATAGTTTTTGTTTGTTTTGTTCGTTCGCCTCTGTGGTCTAGCAGTCTAGGTGTTGGACTTGACTGCATGAGATCCCGGGTTCGATTCCCGGGTCGAGAAACAAAAAGAAAATTGGGTTTTTCTAATTTTCTAAAAAAATTTTGCTCGGGATTAGATAGGTGCCAGGTTAGCGATAGACTTGCCACCTGTCACATTGTGGGACTTAGTGTCTCCGGCCAGTCGTGGTTGTGCCTCTGCCTTCCACTTGGGGGATATGGGCTTGAAGATACTTACTTTTTGTTATATATATTAAAAATATGTACATAATAACTAACCCTCTAGATACCACAAGGAGAACTATACCCAAAATATCCGTAACCGAAGTCGATTAGTTTCCAGTATGTCCCAAGTTATTACGGACGTACTTTATTAAGAGCACTCCTACAAGTGCAGCGTAGTATTACACAACGGACAGACGTATCGTTAGATATTGAGCTCCGAACTTGACACCGGTGCGCTGTACTGTTGTAAAAGTTTTATCGTTTTTGATGCTATTAATGCCTTGATTCTTGACATGCGTCCGTATTGTTACTTATTGGAAATCGTGTTTCGTATATGAAAGGAGAGATAAAACAAGCACGTTATAAAACCAGACCCAACTGCGCAAAATGTATTAGAGTCTTTAAGAATAGTTAGAAGACAGAAATGCTTGGGATTAATTGCTCCTCATGCCAATCTCTGCAAATTATTTGTAAATGTAATAAACTTTTGTAAATTAGATTTATAAGAAAAAAGACTAGCCCTCTGAATTTCTTTCGCCGGATCTTCTCAGTGAGTGGCCGCGTTCCAATCCGGTGGTAGTTTTTAGAATTATATAGACGCGTTACAACAATCTTTGTATAGATCTACGTAATAAAAGCTATTTTGAATTTGAATTTGAAGGACAAGAAACTTTATTTAAAAAAACGATGAGTTGCACTCCGGGAGTGCCGGCAGAAGTGAAAGCTTGAATATTAACGTCGTACATTTTTGACATTTTAGAATGGTAAGGGAATAATTTTGCAAGAATTGCTTTAATTATCAGTATGAAAGTACTATCATTTATGTGGTAGAATACAATATTCATTTATTGCGCTATCGCACACTAACAATACAACACGAACATTCGCGCAAGCGCCCTGCGCCTTAAGAATTTTCGATCAGGTCACGTGTCCTGACGCGAGTTTAGAAGGTTTTACCAATTCCAAAAAAAGTGCGCAACGCCGCTAAAGAAGTTTTCACTTCAAAAATTGTTTCTTCCTCTTCACTGCCTGTAGAGACCATATTGCATCTCTGTGGTATCGATTCGAGTCAATGATTGCCGAGGTTTGCCATCAAGCCTAGATGACCAAAGTAACTGTACCTAATCAAATCTTTTGGTCTGACACAGGTTGTTTTGAAGCGGTAAGATCGCCTTATTTATTATGAACATACTAATTAGATTTTATTAAATATCGTATATAATTGCCTCTGTGGTCCAGGTGTTGGACTTGACTTCATGAGGTCCCGGGTTAGATTCCCGGGTCGGGAAACAAAAAGAAAATTTGTTTTTTCCAATATCCTAACAAAAATTGTTGCTCGGGTTATGATTTGTGCCCGGTTGGCGATAGGCTTGCCACCTATCACATTGTGGGACTTAGTATCTTCGGCTAGTCGTGGATGCCCTGGTTGTGTCTCTACTTAATACTTCGGGGAAATGGGCGTGAAGATACTTAAATGTTGTAGTAATTTAACTGTGATAAAGTCTAATGCTGTGGTTATAATTTTTGACTAATATGATTTCAATGGCAACTTTATATTTGTCTTTTCTTCTACGCGATTAGATCGCATACCAGGATGATAATGATAATCTTATATATAAAATTCTCGTGTCATAATTTTAGTAAACGTACTCCCGTACTCCTCCGAAACGGATTTACCAATTTTTACCAAATTTTATTTGCATATTTAGTTGGTCTGACAATCGGCTCCTATCTATTTTGATACCCGTAAGTGATTAGCGTGATCACCCCATTTTTTTACTAAAATCATATTAAACAAATAGCTTAACAGCGTCTGCCGGGACAGCTGGTATTTTTATATAAAAAAAGACGGGTTGCACTCTGAAAGTGCCGGCAAAAGTGAAAACTTGAATATCAACGTTGCATATTTTTGATATTTTGTAATGGTAGATTACAGGGAATTAATATGTTATTCGTGCAAAAGCACGAATTGATTTAATTAATCAGTAAGAAAGCACTATCATTTATGCACAAATATTATTTTCATGTCAATAAACTGCGTTTGGCTTGACAAAAATTCGCTAAAGTAAGAGACCACGTGACGGCTAGGAGCGTCGTCACATTATCTGTACAACGAACATTGCTCGTCTACACATAAAGCTTATTTTAATATGGAACAAATAGAGCAATGTCTGTTGATATTATATCTGTGAGAATGTAATGGTTGGTATTATGCGGCGTATTATCTATAGTGCATCCTATTGTCTTCGGAAATATCTAAGCAATACAAAAACAGCAATGAATCTACGTTTTATTTTAGATCTCGCGTCGTCTTATTCGCGCATGCGCAGTGCGACGTCTTACGTTCTGACGACCTGACGCGAGTTTAGAAGTTTTTACCCATTCCAAAAAAGTGCGCAACACCGCTAAAGAAGTTTTCACTTCAAAAAATCTATATTACATAAATTTCTTAGCCTACCGATTTTACTTATTATTTATTAGATTCTGAATTCTGAGGGTCACCATTTATTCGTAGAAACATAATGAAGGTTTTTTTCACAACATTGGAAGGCAAAACAGGAAAGGTGGATTTTTTGATGGTAAGAAATTCACGCCGCCTAAAGACACCAAATATGGTAATGGTGTGTTGCTAACCTTAGGCCGGGATGTTAGGCCCCGAGCAAAAATAAATTTTACGGCTATCTTATCCTCTGAACCGGAACACGTCAACGACAGCACTGATATTTTGGCGGCAGGAATAGGTAAGGCGGTGGTATCAATTCGGGCGAGTCAAATATTACTGTGTTAGCGACGGTAAGGCTATACCTACTCGCCGTCTACGAGCCGCCAAGCGGGAACGCAGATATTCTATTTCGCAAAGGAGCCCGGACCGACACAGGGAATTAATATCTCACTGAATGCACGTTGAAAGTACCTATAAGAAATAACAAAGATGTTCTATCAAGGGCAAACAATACGTGCTAATTACAGTAATCACTGAGTGATATCTTGTGCCAATTAGTCCACAGCAAGGAAAAATAGTCCCCGAGCTATGTCATTTAAAACGATATACTTAATATAAATAGCATAATAATCTCTCATGTCTAGACACGGTCAGCGAATTAATTACACAGCATCAATTAAAACGCCTCTTGTAACCAACAAGTACTCGTTCACTACCTTTGATCGATGTTGGAAATATTTTATTTTAATATTTTTAACTCTCAAAACGGTGTTAAGGTGGCGGCGTAGAGAACTCTTCGTGCCAACATTATTTGTGTTTTTGTTTTATAAAATTGATAGTATGTAACTGACTAAATAAATAAATCTGTTAACGGACAGGCTGATTTAGACAAAACGCTTAAATTTAAGATACAATGTAGCACTCTCTACTATTAAAAAGAAAATGTAAATATTTTTTTAAGTGTCATACGTCAACTTTTGAAACGAAGTTCCTTATTGCGCGTTGTGAAAGGAGGCTAGATGGAATAAATTCTTACGAAAAGTTGTCACGACACTTTTTGCTATAGTAAGCTATAGTAAGCTATTGTAAGCTTTGCGGATTGCGCATGTTTGTTTTTTTATTTTTTTTTTATTTTTGGAATTTACTTTTTTATTCTTTTTTTTTTTTCATGTTTATCTCTCTCTATAAGAGAGATAGAGATAGAGATTACTAGAGATTGAGAGAGAGAGGGGGGGAGAGAGAACTTCGTTCCATCCGGGTGTCCCTTGACACCTCTCAAGTTTTTTTTAAATTTATTTTTTGGCAAAAGTGTAACAAAATGTCGTTGCTGTATCTCAATAAAAATAAATTTCTTCTACTTTGTTGTAATCGACAGGGCCCACGATGCTCAAAATCTATAACTTACCATCTTTGTGGATTGCAAATAAATCAATTGAATTGTGTTTAATTAAAATTAGAAGAAAACCTTTTTTTTAATTATTCTCAAATTATTTCCATCTTGTTACCAATTTTTTTTGTTACCAAATTATGTCATTATTTTTATTAACATGTTATTAAACTGGGTATCTATCCTTGCTACAAAATTTTGATTTTCATAGCCAGAATGAAATATGTTTGTCGTATTGTGACATATGAAGTACCTATGTAAACAATTAATAAAACAATGTGGTAACAAAGTTGGAACACAATTTATAATATATATGTACATTTTAGATTTTAGATTATAAACAGTAATATGCAAATACAATAACTTTTCACACACACACACACACACACACACACACACACACACACACACACACACACACACACAAAAGCGCGCGCGCGCACACACACACACTCACACGCACACGTCAACACTTTTTTGCTCAAAGTTTAATTATTTTAAAACTTATAACATTAAATAATACGTTTGTTGAATTCAGTTTTTAATTTTGATTCAGTTTGACTTTATTAATTTAAGTATTACAAGCGTTGAGTCATTCTGGTGTCACCGGCGTCTTAAATTTGTCACTTACATAGGCGTAACATGTAGTCAACGTAATCTACAACGTAACATTATGATTATAGCAGGGCTCATAGGTGGATCGATGGGGAAGAGGGTCATGACCGTCTCTTGGCACTCAGACTTTTTTTTAGTAATCAAAGTGGAGCATGTCCTCACTATTGATGTAAATTCAACATCTCCGTCATCTCAACTAGCGCACCACCTTCAGCGTCCCTAGACGGAAAACACTTCTTATCATCAAGAACTCCCTCTTGTTAACCTTACATTAACTACTACCAAATGCACCATATCGGTATTTAATTAGATATATCGCTTTTATTTTTAAAAGTTTTAAAATTAAATTTTAAAAGTAGGTACAGCTTACTACTTCGGGAGTGTATATTTTTAAACGATTGACTTGTAAAGAAAATTGTCTTACAAACCTTATTATAACTTTTAAAGACATATTTATAGATACAAGTCTTTTAGTTTTAAGATTTATGTTAGTTTTTTTTGTGTACATAAATGGTTAAATAAATACCCTATATGTATGTTTGTTTGTTTTCGTTTCATTTAAGAGAGCCGCTTCATTTTCTTTTCCGCTTTATTCTCAAAGACATGAGTTTATCATCAGCTGTTCGTTTGTATCTTGTTTAATTATTTTATTGTTGTATATTTGTTAAGCGATTGAAAAGATAGGTCATAATTCCGAGATGTCTCATATAAATTTTATCATAATGCGACTAGTGGTTTTTGAGTTATACTCAATATGCGTTTAATAATGATATCGTTGACGTAGCATAACATTTATGAATTATTAACCAAAACTCATAACTATTAGTGGGATATTGATTATATTTATGTGGGACCATTTTAAAATCGTTATCTTTGAAAACAAAGAATTATTAAATTGTGACATGGTAATTAATTAACTGAAGCTGGTTTCTTATAGCGCTTATATTGTTATTTTTGTTGTATAAATCGTAACAAATTTCACAGAATAAATATACCACTAAATTTCGACTGTATGGTTTTTAAAGAATAGTTTGGGAATAACTTTATGCATATAATTAATTAATTTATAAACAAAAGTACATGATGATCATATATAGGTTCCAGTTTTGCTATTTGGCTACGGAACCTCAAAAAATTTAAAGAACCTACTCCGTTTTTCGCCGGGTGAAAAGTTTAAAAGTGCACCGTAAATCATAATTAGAATTATTGAAAGGATATTAGCCCCGAGGTAACGTGTCTACTCCGACACGTGCATATCCTCGTTAAAGTAAATATTACAAGGCAATGGTCTGCGCCGTTGTGAACTAAATTTGTGCGTTTTGATGACAGATTGTAATAAACATACGCACGTGTTGTAGGTGTAATATTAGGGTGCTGTCTTCACCCCCGATAATATTGTAATATTCAAGAAATTTGCTGTGCTTTCAAACTGTAATCTGCGGTTGCTCGTCTCAGGTACCTACGAAAATCAAACATTAAAAGGCTCGTTGTTTACAACATATATAATAAACGCATAGATTACGATTTACGGTTCATCGATTATAAAAACCCCGCATTAATGGACTAAATGCAGATAATTTATAGTGATAGTACGATGTTTTGCAAGAAGATAGACATGGTTATACATAAAATTCGTTTATAGATATTTTAAATTTGACGGTACATTACTAGATTGAGGGCTAGCGTAAGACGGTTCAACATATACCCTATATTACTACAACATAGTCATACAATTGGGCTACCAGCAACATCACTGGTGGTAGTGTGTTGTGCTGAACTCGTCCGGTTAGATATCCACCGCCTTATTACCTCCATTTTTCATATTATTTCATAGTATTTGTTTATGTAGTATTAGTGTCTTAAATTAAAAATCATGATACAAGCAAATAAAGTGCAGTTTTTGGGGTTATATAAGGTAATTAGTGTGATTTGTCCAGACATTTTTATTTATTTTTTATATGTACTTGTAATACACTGGTGTAGACACGGTTTTTATGATTTTTAGTAGATATTGTAGGAACCTATTTGGTATAAATTGGTTTTGTTTTTAATACACGGATATAATATCTGTAAAACAAAAGGAAGTTCTGAATTAATCTTGGCTAAACAACCACAAGCAACAACAACAGAGTGTCAATCTTACACTAAACATTAAATTTTTTTTACTTAACTAGTAAATAAATTATTATAAAACAATAAAAAAAACACTGTCAGAAGTGGGATTCGAACCCACGCCCACAGAAGTGGACTGCGACCTGAACGCAGCGCCTTAGACCGCTCGGCCATCCTGACGGTATAATTTGTTGTGAAATTTATGTTCCAGGGCATAAACTACTTGTAATGGACTTGTTTTAGGACTCTGTTGACAAAAACGAACTTTAAAAGATTCACCATAATCACAATAATCATTATTATTAACGGTGCGGACATAGACAACCACCTGTCTTTATGTACTATATGTACTATACACTATTATTCTTCATTACCTTTTTGGCCATAACAAAGGCTTAATCCCGAAAATACCCTAAACTATATGTCGTCTTTACTAATACTAAAATAAAATAATATAAGATATTATTAATTTGTCCCTTTCTTGGGACAGGCTAAGACCTTTAGGCCATACTGCCCCGTCTTTTTTATTCTATACCTACCTTTATATATTTTTCTTGTCTTTCTTTTTCAATTAAAAAAAAACAAAATGATTTCTTTATTTTGTAATATTCGTAATAAGTACCGACATCATAGCAACTTTTGCCATGGTCTTAGGTAAAGTGATGTCCTTCTTACTGAAGCTCTTCTTGTGATTTTTGACGGCAACGAGGTAACATACGGTATGCCAATTTCTTCTCAAATATTATGTACATCTACTTAAACAAAATGTCACCAAAATTGACCATTTGTACTCAGTAGACAGTATACAAAATTCAATAGTTAAGAAAAAAACTGCGACCATCTTTTCTCTCGATGCCACCAAAACTCTTAAAATAAAATTCGATGTTAAAATTTCAACTTTGTTTAAAAAAAAACAAAATGCCACCCAAAATTGACATATTTTATTCAATATGGAAACAATATACTTTAATAATTAGGAAAGAAACTCTTCCTATCTCTTCTCTAATTCCCGCCGAAACTAGCACAAAATTAATAGCTATTTTTCAATTTTTTATTGTATAAGTTTATTACCTAAAAACTTTTAACAAAGTATCAAAAACTTAAATCTTATAGTAAAGTGTGCAAGTCAACTGGCTTATCCACGAGTACGGTATGGTACAGTACAATGACTAGCACTGACGCTATGACGGCAAAAATAGGTGAACGGTGGTACCAATCCGGGCGCACTGATGTTGCAAAGCATTCCACACACAATAAACGAAAGGACCTTGCACCATTTTATTATACTCCATTTTGTATGCATAGCCTCCCCATCTATAAAATAAGGTATTGTCCGGATAGCACGTCTATTACCGGGCTTTCTATGCGTATCTCAAGATGAGACAAGACAGATCTAAGTTGCTGGAAGAGCTAAAAAAATAATGTTTTTTTTATTAACATAGCAAATAACGACACGACTCTCCTGGGTTGTGGCCTATAGACACCATTGATGTTATAGGTGCGTCGCAGTCTTGTGGCCGAAGTTTTAGGCCAATTGTGCTAGTCTACCGTCTACACTACCCTAGGGACCGGAACATGACACTATCAATATGACGGCAGGAATGGGTAAGGCGGTGGATGCCTAGTCCCAACCTGGGCAATATGTACGTTTTAAATAAATTTTCTGATTAAATAGAAGACCTAATTAATTAATTGAAAAAAGATGTCAAATTGAAATTATATGAAAAAGGTTTTTTTGAATATTTAGCAGAAATAAAACTACTTGGGATTAACGCTCCTCGTGCCAATCTTTTATAAATATAACGTATAATGTATTAATATTTTAGATGTATATGAAAAAAAAACGATATTCTTATTTAGATTCTGATTCTGGACGAGTTGCACGCTGCAGTGGCATTCTATTATCACGGATCTTATTGCTGATGACGCATATTGTAGTTGGTCTATTCTAAACAGTGCCGTTTTGAAAATTAATTACTCTACTAGTCCATGAATAATCCATTGATGGTACATTCACGTCACAACGGAGAATCATATAATTTTTAAACGACTTCCAAAAAAACGGAGGAGATACCAACATGTAGGAATAGGAATCGACTCTTATATTTATATTATGTATTTTAGTCGATTTCGTGGCTGCACCGTTTTTTTTTTTATTTATTTTTTAAAATACTGCCTATTCCACCAAGTCTGGATCTGTTGACTGCAATCGAGATAATGCTCATTTTTGTCTACTCAGACGACATTATGGTTAAACTCAAAATTGGATTTTTTTTGCTTAAATTAACATATGTGGAAAAAGGGGTTTTGTTGAATGGCTAATGCATTTTTAACCAGAAAGCTTTTGCAAATTCCTATAAATTTGTAGCCGAGCAAACTGGAATTCGAAAAAAACAACAATAACAAAAATAGTCTACGTGTTATCCTTATATTTTAACGGGTGCACAGGATAGTACTAAAGGAACTTAGTTAAGTACGTTTTGTTTACTGTTAATTAAATTGAACTTTTGAATATATACTTACCCTTATATTGCTTTTTCATTGAGCTATCACAGCTCAAATAAGCTTCTTTATGAAGATCGGTATTGATTTTATAGTGGCATATATATGTTTTATAGCTGTCAAATGTTTTCCCTGATTGCAGATTTACTTATGCCCACTGCTGTTGATTGCTAAACTTGTTCAAAAATAAAAAAAATACATCTTTTGTGAAGAAAGTAAATATTACGCAGTATATAGGTACGAGAAAGCAATTGTAAAATTCAACAAACAGTAGCTCAGCTAGTCGGCAAAAGACGACGGTTACGACTTCAGTTACTGTGTGAGGTATATTATTTCCCTAAAAAATGTAAGATTTTTAAATTTAAAATAACGTTTTCTATAAATTTTAAAGAAAGAAAAAATTTCGCCCCTGACAGGATTTGAACCTGTAACCTTTCGTCTCAAGCCGACGAATGCTCTAACCAATTGAGCTACTGAGGATTCAAGTCCCGTGGCGATATTTTGTACACAATTCTGAGTACCCACCAACCCGCATAACTAGGACATAACTACCCGCGTTAACGGGTTAGAAAGGAATTAAAAATTTCGCCACGGGACTTGAATCCTCAGTAGCTCAATTGGTTAGAGCATTCGTCGGTTTGAGACGAAAGGTTACAGGTTCAAATCCTGTCTGGGGCGAAATTTTTTCTTTCTTTAAAATTTATAGAAAATTTATTCCAAGCACAAGGCAAGTGCTAAAATAAAAAAATACGCTAAAATAACGTTACCAGTTTATCACGACATACTCACCTATAATCTATGTGAAACCTGTGTCTAAAAAAATGCATTAATTATTACATTAAGAAAGTATACAACAGAAGAAAAACTTGTTTATTTCTACTTTTCACTTTACAATACTCACAATCATTTACAAATCTTATCCTATTAATATTATAAGTGCGAAAGTTTGTAAGTATGGATGTATGGATGTTTGTTACTCTTTCACGCTCGAATGGCTGAACGGATTTGTCTGAAATTTGGAAGACAGATAGATTGTGACCTGGATTAACATATAGGCTATTTTTAATCCCGATCGCACACCGGTCTTTCTGTGAAAACGCGGGCGAAGCCGCAGGTAGCAGCTAGTTATGAATAATTTGAGTTACAGTAGAAAAATACTGTCATTTGATATTTTACAGTTGATTTGAATAAACAAATTGTTTAAATCAAACAACTTAATTAATTGAAACATTATGCAAACAAAAGTCTTTTAGGACATAATATATACAGCATGCGTAGTTTTTATGTGCCTATCTAGAACTTATACGTCAATGTCAACGTTATGATGGTGCTCCACTGTCCCCCAGGGGCGGATGCGTTTCAAAAGCCCCAACTCTTCACCAGGATCTTGGGCGTCGGGTCAAAGGTTTTTTATCAGTAATTTGTGGCTCGCCCTTTGAAATGGTAAGTATCTTGTAAATGAACCTTAATGAGGTATAACACTTAGGATCTTTTATTCTTAATAGAAGCCACAGGATGAGTGCTCATAATAATGTAGAAAAAAATTAAAACTCACATTTTTTGCGCAATAATGCATTTGCAACTGGAATTGTTGACAGTTTAAGTAGTTAAGTACAATCAGTACCAAAAGTGCAATATTTTTATTGTAATTAAAATTTTATTACTGAGGAGTTTTTTTTCTCTTCTGGCTAGATTTGGTTTAGGGTAGACAGGGTTCAGTACTAGTAGCCGAAGACAATTTAATGAATTTGACCTTTCTTCTCCGAACCTAGAGAAAAATACAAAACTGTAGTAAACACAGTACTTATTACTGTGTTTAAGTAATTATGAAGTTTGTAATGACTATTAATATTAATTAGTTTGTTTAAATGTGAAGCTTTAACATAGCAGACATTTCAATTATTGTAAATACTTTATTATCAGATATTGAAAACAGTAATCTTAATACAAATATTTAATGAACACCCCGCGCTTTTTTACGACGAAATATTTTTTCTCAGCCGCTCAATTTTTTAAATTTGAATTTGTAAATAATTGTTTTCTTCTTTTTTCTGAACACCAGCTTAATATGACCTATGCTTTCAAATCTTTCTCTACATTTCGTATTTTAAGTTATTTTACTGCTTAATACTGATTACCGAGTATTGCCATGTCCATAATTTCCAAACTACAAATCTTATGTCTTTAAAAAAAAACGACGGGTTGCACTCTGGCAGTTCCGGCAGAAGTGAAAACTTAAATATTAACGTTGTGAATTTTTAATATGTATTTGGGAATAGTTGGGGAATAGTTTTTCATGAATTGCTTTAATTATCAGTATGAAAGTACACAAACATGACAATGCACGACAACACGAATATTAGTGCAAGCGCCCTGCGCCGTCTTACGAATTTTCGATCAGGTCACGTCCGGACACGAATTTAGAAATTTCAAAATTCCAAAAAATTGAGCAACGCCATTAAAGAAGTTTTCACTTCAAAAAATACAAAACAATCTGCAAAACACATACCTACTGCAAAAAAAACTATAATGAATAAAATCGGACTACGCGTCGTTTGAACTATAGCCCAATTTTGACATTTACCCCTCTCCCATAGTAATCTCACTGTCCCTTTACTAAGCAGGAATAAGGAGCCTGTTACCTTCATCGGAATATAGAGAATCCCGTCAAATTTCGTTACAATAAGTTCAACAGATTCAGCGTGAAACGCGGATACAGATAGACAGACAAAACTTCTAGAAATTATAAAAACGTTTTCTTCTCCCTAATAAGTGTAGTGGCCTGCGCCTTTTTTTAAATACTTTCAACATAGAGTATTCACTATTATACAGTTTCATATCTAAATGATGACTCCTTTAACACTAGGACAAAAACTTTTATTACAGCAACAGAACTAAAAAAAAATTGATTGGTTTGACGTTTTCCTTAATAATAGTCAGAAAGAAAGTAAAAAGAGTCGATTGAAGTGAACGAGGTCACAATGGAAACCATTTCTTTTAATCATAGACTTCCATAGCATCTGGACCAAAAACTGATTTCTAAGGATATGTAAAAAAAAACTCTTTTACAGGTAGATACTTATTGAAAACTCAACTTTTTTTCGTTTTCGATATAAAGTAATCAAGATTTTAGTAATTATTTTTACCCTCCACCTCGTTGGGCAATGGCTCAAAGCGTTCAAGTAGTTCTATGTTTTATTATCCTTGACTAACACCCAAAACACTAGCATGTAGCCTAAGCTTTATTTATATCATATATTTTTTATTTATTTACCCTGCCTCAAACAATGTTTATGAGTTATGCATTTATGCTTTGTAAGCATAAATGTATGAAAAATTATTTTACTTCTCCCAATTCGCATTTGCACTGTAATTATTATGTCATTACCCGGGCAAGTTGCTTTACGGCACTATTCCACCCCTTTATTACCAATATTACTACCAGTAGTAAGATCGGTAAATATTTGTCCGTTTTTACTACTGCAGTTGTAAGTTGCAAGAAGGGAAATACTAAATTGCCCATCTTACTACCAAGTGACTATAGTTGTTACACGGGTAACTTATTTGCCGTTATTACTACTGCAGTTGTAAGTTGTTAGAATGAAAATATTGTGTTACCCGTCTTACTACTACCCAATTGTAGTTGTTATATGGGTAACTTGGTAGCATTGCAGTTGTAACCAAAGAAATATTAAATTGTCTGTGTCACTACCTACCTAAAAAATAAACATTGGCCATTGATGGTGATAAGTAACCCATTCAACGTTTGCTCACCTCTTACGATCAGCCTGACACGATGGCATATGATCTATTCAACACAGGAGATCCAGATCAACACGGGGAAGAATACTGCCTACTTTACAAGCATTTGAAAACAGCATACTCACACAAACATACGCGTCAGCGAGGCCGCTAAGCAGGTTTCGCGGTGCTGTGCTGATACTAGATGCTGTAGTAATGTAGACAATGAAGACTCTAGCGAGTGCTGCATCATGACGAAGATTAACATAGTCATGACCAAGAAGCTTCTACAGTCTATAAGCTTTAAGCTTCTTAGTTTTGAGTGTAATAATTGATCTATTAACTTATATTTGTTGGATTTATGACTTAAAAGAGTTTCATACTTAATTATTTCGTCTCGCCTCTTGCTTCTGTGGTCTAACGGTCCAGCCGTTGGACTTGACTTCGGGTTCGATTTCCGGGTCAGGCAACAAAAAAGAAAATGTGGTTTTTTCAATTTTCTAATAAAAAAATGTTGCTTGGGATTGCATATGTGCCGGGTTGGCGATAGGCTTGCCACCTATCACATTGTGAAACTTAGTGTCTGGCTAGTCGTGGGTGCCGTGGTTGTGCCTCTGCCTACCTCTTCGGGGATATGGGCGTGAAGACACTACTGCTACTACTACTATCTACTTCATTTAAGTATTTATATTTCAGGGGAATTCCAAACAATAATCATAAGCCAACATTATATAAGCAGGCGATTATTTTTATAAATATATTCAAGACGGTATCTATTCTTTTTAAATTTTTTGTGTGAGTGTGTGTGTGTGTGTGCGTGTGTGTCTCTTGTGTTTTGTTACGTATTTCAAGTGTAGTTTTTCTACGTACAAAATAAAGAAGATTTGACTTTGTTTTTTCTTATCGCCATCTCTTTAAAAATGCTACTAGCGTCGTCTCGTCTTTTGCTGGGATCAAACGATGAGATAAACTATATTATTAGTTATTACATAGGTACTTAAATTTATTGCAAACTACTAAGTTAATGTAATTCAGTTAATTAAAAAATATCATGGCAACCCAACTTCTTCCATGGAATGTAGGTTAGTCATTTGACAACTGAGTTTCATATTTGTACTAACACACAGAAATAATTAAATAGAAATCGTAATTAATATAATAAACACCTAGATCCAGAAATGTAAACAGTTCCTCACTAAACACCGCGACCGTTGGGATCGAACCCAAGACTCGCGGTTAAGTTAGGTGTCTACACCAACCCCTCGACCAACGAGTTCAAAATTTATAGAAAAATATTATTTTTGAATTCCACGGTAGCTCGTTAAATGCATATTATTTTTTAATTTTTTTATCATATTTGAAAGTCTCGTTTTACCGTAGCGGTCCGGTGTTGACTAGACTTAACGAAGCCCCAGGTTCGATTCACAGGTCGGGCAACAAAAACAAAATATGTTTATTAAATTTTCTAATAAAAAACAACGTTGCTGGAGATTGGATATGCGCCTGGTTGGCGATAGGCTTGCCACCTATTACATAGTGGGACTTGGTGTCTTCTAGTCTTGTAGTAGGTAGTAGCTAGTCGTGAGTGCTCTGGTTGTGCCTCTGCATACCTCTTCGGGAATTTAAAATACTTTTTTCTACTTCACTTGCAGCTTAAATTCGTTAAATTATAAGCAATATCTTTATATAAATATGTGATGCCAAAACTTTGGACCCCTTTTTACGAAATTTGTGCGAACGGAGGAGTATGAAATTTGGCACACTTATAGTTTATGTGTAGGAGAAGTGTAGAACGCTAATATTTTTCAATAATAATGCTTATATATATATGGTTGGCGATAGGCTTGCCACCTATCACATTGTGGAACTTTGTATCTTCGGCTAGTCGTGGGTGCCCTGGTTGTGCCTCTGTCTACCGCTTCGGGGATATGGGCGTGAAGATACTTACTTACTTATTTACTTACTTATAATGCTTATAAAGGACGTTAAATCAATAAATAAAACATTACCCACACTACAATGCATTTGACACACACAAACAAATATATTGATGATAACGATAAAAGATCACAGATGGCGCACTAAAACAAAGTAGTAGGTCTTGAGAAATAAAGATGGCGTTCTTATCAACAAGATATTAAAATTTGTTATGGTCGAATTTCGACCAATGGGCGGCCACTAGTTTTAATATAATTTATCAAGTAGTTGTAAATACAGCTTCTACCATTCGAGCGAGTTTTAATTATCAATTGCAACAGTGCATATTGATCACACCCAAGACTTTTATACAGAAACAGAAGTAGAAAAGCCTATATCCTGAATTCCTACACTTAAAAGTTGGAAACAACCTTAATAACGGTAAAATTGTTATGACCTTGGATACATGTAACGATGTTTAAAACCAATGAATGAACTAGTTATTAACAAATTAGAAAAATTTACCAATATAAACATTATTACCTTGTTTAAACTAATCGGCTTCACTATACAAACATAATTATCATTAAACATCATCAAATTTAATAACATAGTTACAGAAATATAAAATCGTTTTAGGATTGTTTTCCGGTAGCCAATTAAGTAATTTTGATTGACTTTAACATGATTTTCATACAACTTTCATACCTATCACCCCTGAGGGTTAATTTTTGTAAAAAATCTGTCTTTTGTCTGAACTTGAGTCTTTATATTAGGTATATAAGTATAGTAAATTTTATTAGTGTCGTTTCAGCGGTTTAGCTATAAAAGCGGAACAGACAATCAGACAGACATTAGCGTTTGTTATATTAGTATGGATGTCCATACATTATACAATAGACATTCTGTCAGTCGATGTGTAGTACTATTATTACTTGTTCTGTGCCGCTGGGTCAAAGATTAATTATCGGCGCATATTTCAGATAAGCCACACGACTCAAAGGATGGCTGTTTCGTAATCTGTGACTAGGAAAAATGTGAGATGAGTGACATACGTTAAGTATGTCACTTAATTAATGTAGAAAAACTGAAAAAATCCTACCACTGTGTTTGATGACGTATCCTTTCAAAACGGCTCGACCGATATTTATGAATTATTATGTTTATTTGGTATCCAACCCCTGTTCTTTGCCAAAAAATATGCTTGCTAGCTTCGTTGTTCTTTTCCTTCTTAATTTTGCTTCTATTAATTTTCACTGATTTTTTTGTTTAACCAAAATAAGTATTGCTTATACCTACCTATCACTCCAGAATAGTGTGTAACTTTCTGTTACGGCCAATATTAATAATCAACCCTAATCCAAAACTTGCTGTCCAAGATTGATATTTTGATCAATTTTTATGTTATCGCTTGCCAATAACATATCTGTGGACAGGATAAATATGGCAATTAGGTATGGGATAGGCCACCGGATACGCAGCTATCTAGATTGCTTGAAATCCATTAGATTGAGATACATTATTAACATTGGCCGTTAGTCTAAACATTAGTCTAAACATTTTCATAATCGGATCAGTAATTCCGAAGGTTACCTACTACAAACAAAACATGCTGTAACTTTTTTAAATAGTAAGAATAAACGAATACCCCTAGACAAATTACATGAATTGAATATAACCTCAAAGTAAGCAAATTACATGTTTGTTGTGGGTGTAAGTCAATGATACCAATAATGAACCAGAATAGATCGTCGATGAATCCGTCATACTTATAGGCTTTTCTGAAAAAAAATGTTGCTATACTGTTCCATTGTATACATTTATTATGACTACTAAATAACTACACAATCCATTCATAAGACTGTAAATTAAAAAAAAAATGGGACCATTAGGCACTGATTGGGACTGTAAACAAATAAAGTAGCCAAGAGCGAGTCGGATTCCTAGTAGCAAGCAAGCGATCAGGGATAGGTCGGAAACGTGTTTGACTAAACATCACTTCATGTTTTTTGTTTGCAAATATTACTTTCTATTTCATAGTAATATTTGCTTTTTTTGAAATTGTGGTAGATAGTAGTTTAACCTATACGTCAGAAACTATAAACTATTTGTATCTCATTTTCATTTAAAAATTTATAACACATACAGATACCTTCACGACAAGTCCCTTACGGGGTTGGCAGAAAGTATCGAAACTTTTTTTTAGAAACAAACATTAACAAAGCATACTACGTATTTTAGACATTTCGCTCTTTAAATTTAGGATTGAGAAAAACAGACACACATTTTACAACTTGCAAATCGTCTGTCTTTTACACGATTGACATTGAGAAAAATTCGACCGCCTCGTTGGTCGAGTGGCTAGCGTACACGCCGAACATTGACTTACCGCGAGGCTCGGGTTCGATTCCCGACGGGGGCAGACATATGTGTGAGGAACGTTAAGATGTCTGCATTTCCGGGTCAGGGTGTTTATTAAATTTATTCTGGTATCTATTTAAGTATTTCTATGTATTAGTATCGTTGACTAACACCCATTACACAAGCATATAATTTGCTTATAATTTGCTTGGGTTAGATTCAATTTGTGTAACTTGTCCAGGGATATAAAAAAAATAGTTTAGGGAACTTCAATAAGAAACAGATAGCCTAAATAAGTAGGTTTGACAAAAATAATATTTTAGTTTTTGTTTTTGTATAAAAAATTATAACCTGAGTATTACCAAATTTTTAACTAGTTCATAGATACAAAGAATGATTGGTACATTTTTAACCGAGTTAAAAAACCGAGGAGGTGCCCAATTCAGCCGGTAATTTTTTTTATGTATGTACACCAATTTTGCCGAGGTTTCTGAACCGATTTACGTAATTCTTTTTTTGTTTGATGCGGAATAGTTTCGAATTGGTCGCATAAAAAATTGATTTAGGTAGGCCCATTAGTTTTCATTTTATGAGCATTTTTATCTATTTCGATCTTTATTTTTATTAAATTAAATCATATGAGCAATAAACTAAAAAGTATTTCATAAAAATAGCTATACGTTAATAAAAACGTCTTCAAAAGTAAAAAGTGAAAAAATTATGAAGATTAATATTAAATCTCTATTATTTTTTGGTTTTTAGTAGTTCAGAACTTAAAAGTAAAAATAATAAAGATTAATATTGAATATTTATCATTTTTTGCTTTTTAGATTGGAAATCGGATTGTATTAACGTGGTTATTTTTATTACATGAATACCTTAAAATATTACCACACCTTTTGGTTAAACTTTGTATGTGTGTAATGTCGACGGACGCGACGAACGTAACGAGATAAAAAGTATCCTAATAATTTCCTCGAACCCTTAAGTACCTTGTCAAATTTCGTCACGAGCGGTTCAGTAGATTCGGCGTGAATAGTGGTCGGGAAATAGACAAAAAATATGAAAACGATCAAAATGGATTCTGGTGTCCATTTTGTATCACCGAGATCTTTGAGTCACAGAGACAAGTAAAACGAACCGCGAGGGTACTGCCTAACTAACTTTTCTTGAACCATTTTCGTTTTTTTGAACCCTAAGGTTTTGGTTTGGATTTGACCAGATAAACCAAATTTTTTAAATTTTTTTATTTTTCCAATTTTCTAATTAAAAAAAAAATGTTGGTCGGGATTGGAAATGTGCCCGGTTGGCGATAGGCTTGCCACCTATCACATTGTGGGACTTAGTGTCTTCGGCTAGTCGTGGGTGCCTTGGTTGTACCTCTGCCTACCTTTTCGGGGATATGGGCGTGAAGATACTTAAACCAAATTTTCAGGATATAATATATGTCGTAAATTTATTATAAAATTAAGTTTCTACTGTGTATCTCTTGTACTTCAGATGTTTTTGATATTTGAAAATCTCCGATTTCATCATTGACACATTGATGAATATCAAAATACGAATGGTTCTTCCTCAAGTACCAGAAAGCTCAAATTTTGTATGTGAGCTAACAGTAGTACACAAATAACGAAATATCCGAAACTTGGAACTATTTAACCCCGTATAGGTTTCTCTACGAATGTACTAAATTGAAAGTCTACAAATATTACAACTGGCAGTAAACAAATATTAATAAGTACATAGACAACAAAAAAACCTCGTATTCGTAGGAATACACTTTTTGTTTAAAATCTCCTTGGTACCTATTACTCAATACTTGAAAAAAAAATCTTAATATCAGTCCACTCAATAAAAAGTTGGATTTTTGGCGCCATCGAGAGAAAAGATGGTCGAGGTTTTTTCATAATTATTGAATTTCGTGTTGATATTGAGTGAAATTAGTCAATTTTGGTGGCATTTTGTACAATTTTGT
>NJDC01004379.1:95574-107308 GCA_002245475.1 Calephelis virginiensis
GCTAACAGTAGTACACAAATAACGAAATATCCGAAACTTGGAACTATTTAACCCCGTATAGGTTTCTCTACGAATGTACTAAATTGAAAGTCTACAAATATTACAACTGGAAGTAAACAAATATTAATAAGTACATAGACAACAAAAAAAACTCGTATTCGTAGGGATACACTTTTTGTTTAAAATCTCCTTGGTACCTATTACTTAATACTTGAAAAAAAAATCTTAATATCAGTCCACTCAATAAGAAGTTATAATTGGTATTACCAGAGATTAGTAATTATTATGTCATAGATTAGTAATTATTATGTCACAGATTAGTAATTATTATGTCATAGATTAGTAATTATTATGTCACAGATTAGTAATTATTATGTCATAGTAAGAATTGTTTTTTCTTCCTTGTTTCCATCGGTTGAAATTCGATTTAATTTGGTGTCAATACATTACATACATACAAACACATTTGAGCTTTGTAGTATCATTAGGGACATGTAAACTTACGTAACACTTGATCATCCGCCCAACATAAAATAATTACCTGTAATTAGCTCGTTTCCTTGCTTTGAATCAAAACACGTGGATCCGGTTCAATAAATGAGTCGTCCATAGCAGGAAAATCTAAAACTGAAATACGAGTACCATGTGTCCTACCCATCAATGTCGGGAATGATTATTATTATCATTTATTTACAGTATCTCTTATTTCCTACGTTTATACATTTAACATAAAAAAATAATATTAAAAATATAAACATGATTATTATTATTATTATTAATATTTCATGTGAAAATAAGTAAGCGTGTGTTTATATTCAATTTATTGAACTGTTTTTTCATGTATAGCAGCCAGGTAACATCTCAAAGGTTTTTACAGGAGAACAAAATAACTTCAAGTACCTACGTGCGAAGGCGTGTATTGGTAATAACTAGGAGCTATTTTACTCTGGAGCTTCTAAGACAGGGTTACATTCCAGACCCTTTAAATTCATTAATCATTATTAGCCCATTAATAATATCCGTTTTTAATTTTGCATGAACTCGAGAAATTCGTCGATGGCCTGGATTGACATTACCGTCGCTCTGCTATTTGTTTTAGGTAGAGGGTAAAATGTATAAACCAGTCAACACTAAAACAAACTACAATAGAACCAGACAAACCCTACATGTAATGAACCTAGCTAAAAATAAATAATAAATAAAATAAATGTCCCTGTACAAGTTACAGAAATTGAATCTAACCCAAGCAAATTATATGCTTGTGTAATGGGTGTTATTCAACGATTCTAGTACATAGAAATACATACTTAGATAAATAAATTTAATAAACACCCAGACCCGGAAATGCAGACATCTAAATGTTCATCACACAAATGCCTGCCCCCGTCGGGAATCGAACCCGAGCCTCGCGGTTGGTCAGCGTTGTTAGGCGTGCATGCTAGCCAGTCGACCAACGAGGCGGTTAGGATAATCTCGATCAAATTAATTTTAATTGAAAAAAATGCGCATCTAAATCGGCGAGCACGTGATTCAAACTTATAACACTCTTCTTTTTTTATTGGTGGTTAATTAGCAATGCCCGAATTATGACAATTTTGCTTTCTTTAGGCAGCGCGCATTTAATAAATCCCTTCCCTTCCCATCCCACTTTAATTTTTAATTTATTTAACATTATAAATCCGAAAGTTTGTTTGTTTGTTTGTTTGTTTGTTCCCTCTTCACGGTCTAACCCCTGGACCGATCGTAACAAAAATTGGTATGGAGGTAGTTTAAGAGTCGGAGAGTAACACAGGATACTTTTTAACCGATTTCAAAAAGGAGGAGGTTATCAATTCGCCTGTATGTGTTTTTGTAAGTTACGCGATTACTCGAAGACCCCTGGACGAATTTGGAAAATTGTTTATTTGTTTGATAGGGTATGCTTCAGAGGTGGCCCCAAGGCCACTAGGTCAGGATCTGATGATGTAAGTCGGGAAAGCGAAGGAAACTCTAAAAATTGTTGGCAAGAATAGCATTTTTGTGGATTATAATCAATATAACATTCGACAATGGTCACTTCATGGTGCTCTACTGATTATTATCAGCTTATCTACATAAAGTAGATGCCAATTCTTCAAAAGTTTGAATCTTTCAATTGTCAGAGCACTCGATACATTTTAGTTAATTCGGTCGGTATTTATTATGTAGAAATTCTGATGATGAAACATTTCCCAATATCCCATTGTGACATTATAAAAACGAAAGTTCATTTGTTTGTTTGTTCTGACCGATCTGAACGAAAATTCGTATAGGGGTAGTTAAGGAGCAGTAGGGGTAGTTTAATTGGATTTTTTTCGTTAATGTAGGATTCGAATATGACCATACGTTACAGTATAAAAATCCTTCGATTTTAATTGGGCTAATGAATAAAATACGTCACCATTGTGATGTCTTAAAATTTACACAAATTGAATCTAACCCCAAAGTAAGCAAATTATATGCTTGTGTTATGGGTGTTAGTCAACGGTACTAATACATAGATATACTTATATAGATACCAAAATAAAGTTAATAAACACCCAGACCCGCAAATGCAGACATCTAAATGTTCATCACACAAATGCCTGCCCCCGTCAGGAATCGAACCCGAGCCTCGCGTGAAGTCGATTTAGTTTGGCGTGTACGCTAGCCACTCGACATAGCCACACGACACTCGACTAGCATGATATTGATTCGGAACATACTTAATAAAAAAACCTTCTTTCTCTTTAAACTGTCCTTGATTTTCATGTACCCCACACCTAGAGTGAGTGAGTGAGAGAGAAAGTGTATGTTCCGGTTTGGCGACAAAATTGCTGAATGATTCTAATATTTAAAAAAATAGAATAAACTTTGGAGAAGGACGTAGGTTACTCTTTATTTAAAATTTTAACAGGAAGCGATGAAGAGCTAAATATTAAATAACTAGACTACGCGGGCGAAGCCGCGGGTAACAACTAGTTCATGTAATAATCCTAAAATTTTAGGATTTTTAATTGATTACTTTAGCTAAAAAACGTCACGTCAGCTTTCAATTACAAAATTCGAAACAACATTGGTCTATCCGTCCAAATTTTTTTTTACTTTACAGGTTTAAAATTATGTAATGTATCTATACCTTAATTATCAATAACTATGATTCTGGGAAGGAAGGTATTCTTAAACAATTATTTTGTTAACTGGCAACCCTACTACGCCATCAGGGTGTGTACATGTATTTTCAACAAGGTTCAGTTCTAATTTCAATTGGTAATATCAAAAGCGCAATAAATCTTAAGGCAGTTTAAAAATTTACTCCCTTGCCTTTCATAATTGATGAACTATTAAAGTAAGAAATAGGTACATTAATAACAAACGCATCTCGTTCATCGTTGATGCATACATAACACCATTATCTCTTACTAATGTCATATTAATTGAATCTAAACCTAATTTCGTTAGTAGAAGACATATTTTTATTTAAACAATTAATTTCATTCTAAACATTGCAGTTACACAATCGATATCAGATTATATTAATATGTAGATACAGCACAAATTCTTATACAAATTTCAAATGTGAAAAGTATAAATTAAAGTAATTATTTGCGAACAGTTTTCAACTCTATCTTAATTGAGGACAGCTGAAAGTTGTATGTCGGTGTTTATGTTGGTGTTATGGCAGAAATGTACTTAGAAAAGCAATAACTGACCATCGCAATGTTGGCACGTGTTCCGGAACCACATGGCACATCAAAGGAGCGGATATCGGCGGGCTATGACAATTGTTTTCCTTGTGCAAGGTAGAAAAGGCGCAATTTATTTAAACGAGCTTTGGCGTACTCATTTACGCCATCTTGGATCAATTCTAGATGTTTTTACTCGTTTCAAATGGCTTTACAGTACCTAGGTTGATTGATTTGGTTAAAATCATTAGAAATTGTATATTGTATTTTTAATAATTGCTAATTAAATAAAAAATACGTTAGGCATTATATCTTAATTAAAACAATATGTCTTAACACTATTATTATAGTAATTTACAAAAACTTATTTTTGAGTAGGTACCTAGATATTTTTCTTATTTATACCTAGTAGGTAATCGCTTAAGTATCGAATCCTTATTATGTGACCCCTTTCGGAATTTCTGCAATATACCAAGTAGGGGGCTTAGGATATGGTACCTACTTAAAAAGATGTGATTTAAAACAGGTACCTATCTACTAGGTAGGTACAAAAATGCAAATATCTTACTGTTCATCACACAAATGAATCGGGGATCGAATCCAAGCCTCGGGGTTGATCGATGGAGTTAGGCGTGTACGCTAGCCCCTCGGCCAACGAGGCGGTCATATTATAAAACAAATTTGAAAAATTATAATGATAGGTCTTAGCGTTAACGCAAGTCAGTCTGCGGTTATTACATTCGAACTCGCAAAACCGCTGTAGTATATTGGTACTGTTCCTAGTCTATTATGGCCAAATGTTTACATACATACCTACATACATATCTTCACGCAAAGTCCCTTACGGAGTAGGCAGAGAGTATCGAGTGCCAGACCTCACGATCCTGACAAACCTGTCTTGCTTCCTTCACATTAATTACCCTTTTCATACAAACACGCCGGTTTCGGAGACTCTTGACACCACCCTCGGATAATATCTGATTGATCTGATCGTGAAATGTCAGCCTTGGTCTCCCCGGGTATCTATATCCATCCACATTCGCATTGTACATCTGCTTTGTCAATCTTTCATCTGTAATTCTTTCCACATGACCGAACTAGCGGAGCATGCCCTTTCACATTTTAACACCAACACTTTCTTTCAATCCCACTCTTTCTCGGATCTCACTATTACGAATGCGATTAGCGAGCGTTACACTACAGATTTTACTTAGTGCTCTCATTTCGACCGCATTTATCCTACTTTCATGCTCTTTCTGACATACCCAACTCTCGCTTCCATAGAACAGCGTTGGGATAAGCACAGAATTATACAAAGCGAGTCTAGCTTTTTAACTCGAAACCTCGCTATGGAATAGCTTACACAACGCTCTATTTAGACTATTCCCTGCACACACTCTCCTCTCTACATCCGCGGTGAACCTTCCATCCCTGCTAAAAGCACAACCAAGATATACAATTTCATTCACTTGTTCCAGCACTACATCATCAACCAAAACTCTTACATCCGTTCTGGCTACGTCTCTTTCAAACACCATTATTTTGGTTTTCATCGCAATCAAATGTAAGCCCCTTTCTTTACAATCTCCTTCCATAACTGTGACCAGTGTTTGCAGCTCAGATGGTGTAGAGCCCAAAAGTACAGCATCATCTGCATAAAGCAGGCAGTTCACCACTTGATCACCCATACGCATTCCCTCATTCAATGATCTTAACCTTTAAATACATTTGTCCAAATATAAGATAAACAAGCGTGCTGACAGCACACAAGCCTGCTTGACGACAATATTAACATCAAACCAAGGCGATATGTTGTCATCCAGCCGCAGGCATGCTTTACAGTCTAAATACATTGACTGCACCGCACGCAGCAGGAGCCGACTATCCCATAATTTGGCAAAATGTCCCAAAGTTCCTTACATAAAACCCTATCAAACGCTTTTTCGAGATCCACAAAACCGCAAAAAACCCTCTGACCCACTGCCAGATGCTTCTCTACAATGTTGCGGAGCGAAAACACGTGATCCGTATATCCTCTTCCAGACTTGAAACCGCCTTGAGCCTCCCACAATGTTCCATCGGACATCCCTTGCATCCTCCTTTCAACTATTTTTCCATACAGTTTTGAAGCTAAACTGATCAAACTAATGGCCATGTAACTTGTACAGTCCATGCGTGAACATTTTTTACAAAGAACCAAGAAAGAGACCCGGACGGCAGGAACACCAAGTTTGATCATCTTAGATATAACCATATCTACTCCCGTAGCCTTATCATATTTCATACTTCTTATGGCCCATTCAACTTCTTCCATCATAATGCCGTCAGATGCCTTTGCTATTTCCGAATCATTTGAGTACTCGGGCCCAGCGGCAGTATCTTGGGCACATTCATACATATCACCAAATTTTTGCATAAAATTATTTATTTTCTTTCAAAATTGTGTACCTAATCATATGTGAGTACATACAATTACTTTAGTCTAAAATATAGCGAACAATGAAAGTCTGTAATAATTGAGCGTATCTAGTAGTAAAACTGCAACAACCGACTCTAACTAGGTAGGTATTTCATTGGGTTCCACGTCGCGATTAATATTAATTCTTTTTTCAAAAGACAGCAAATGGTTCCGAAATGGTCCCACAAAAATTTTTCACTTATCTTTACAACCTCATCAATGATAAAGTCGTCACGATAAGTAAACAATTTATGCATATTAAGTATATAACTCAATAATAAAATAATTTTTAACATAAAAAAAAACCGACTTCAAACAGCAAACTAAAAAAACTCAACATTAATATAAAAATAAGCTCAATAAAAGAAAATTTTACTAAAAACCGAAAAATAAACTGCACTTAAACTATACACAAAAGTGTATAGTCTAAGTGTATATATATGTACACATTAATCATTAGGTATTAATACTTAATCTACACTTAAACCTTAGTTATATTAATTATTACCTATATATACATACGTACTTTATATTCTACAAGTAAACTACAACCAATTTATTACAAAATAAGAATTTTTATTCACAATAACAATTATCGCCTAAACCTATTACCTATGAATCTTTATACAATATTATATGTATAAGCTATCTATCTGTCTGTTTGAAGCCGGTGTCAAGCGTATTAGTAATGCCACAGAGTGCTGAAAGTAAGTTTATGCTATGTACTTTTGTTCTGTTTGTGCTTGACACCGACTTCAAACGGACAGATAGATAGCATATACAACCTAAGTAGGAGGTACCTACCCATTGAAGTTCCAAGAAACAGATTTAATGTTTAGAAATATTTAGTTGTCTAAAATGGGTAGGTAATATTTAAACGAAACATTAAAACTAAAAGCTTTTCTAAAATTAAATTTAATAAAGATCATAAATATTTAAAAAACCAGATCGCAAATACATTCATGTTTTAAATAATTCGTGAAATAGGTATTATCAAAGACAATATTTACTAATCTCTGGTTAGTGATGTGTCAACTCGATTTGCTAACTCGAGTCAACTCGAGTTAGGTCCAGTTCGAGGCAAGTCGAGTTGATTTATCTATGACTCGATTTGAAATACCTAAAACATATTTTGTGATAACTGTATGATAATTATTAGCACTCCGTGCTTCGACTTTATCAAGTTAGACTGATATTATTTTGTTAAGAATGCTAAATACAAATAGCGTTATTGAGAATTGATGTAAATAAAAAAAAAAATACCCATTACAAATGTCAAAAATAAACAATACTTATAAATGAATGGTTTTGAGGTCCATTTTAATAAAAATGCGTGCGTATATTTATGTATGCGCGTGAGTTATACCTACTTGAAATTAACTGTAACGAAAAATATATAAATCGCACCTTTTATGTAACCAAATAACGTGTGATGCTGGCGCATCTTACTATCTGTAAGCGCGTATCTTAAAATTTTGCTCTTCACTGCAATTTCATATTGTAACGTCTGCCAAATCTAAACATATTATAATAAATCTGTAGAAGGGTCAATTCTGTACAATGAAAATATTGAAAAAATAAATACCAGGGTGCTACTGGATCGATATTAAATTAAAATGTGATTAAAAAAATTGTCTGTCTGTCTGTCTGTATGTTCAGGCATCACGTGAAAACTAACCGGGGCTTAAAAAGATTTTGCTATCAATATTTTTTTTATTTAATAGTTTTATTTTTATAGATATTTAAACAGATACAGGAGATGGAGTCGAAATATATTTTTAAATCCAAATTGTTTTTTAATTATTTAAATGATTGTAATCTTATGTCATATTTTAACTTATTTTGCATGTCGAATTATTGACCAAAATGTGAAGAACTATTAGCAAATAATTAAATATAAACCAGCAATGATGCTTGTACTACATTTTACGCAAATTAATGATTGATTATTTGCAACTTTTGTGTGATCTCCATCACCATCACATCAGCCTTTTTAGGGTTCCGTACCCCAAGGGTAAAAACATTTTTAATAAATTATTAATTTCTGTTGCTGTTTAAATGCTTGTTAAAAATTTAAGTTAAGAAATATATATACTAAGGGGGTCCCTATATAATAAACGTGTTTTTTCGGATTTTTTGTTTAATATTAAAAAAGGTAACAGGTAGACGCTTCAAATTTTCAAAGAATATTTATTTACTTGTATATTACCTTTCGAAATAAATAATTAAATAACAATAAAGTAAATATTAAAGAGGGGCTCCCATACATCAAATGTGATTTTCTAATATACGCACTTGGCCTGTCTTTTTTTATAACGCGCCTAAAGAAGTATAACTTCAAAACAACTCCACCACCATGAAACGGAGGCAGAGTAGCGAGGTTCGAGTTGTTGTAGTATTTATATTTATTTTAGAAAACATTTTTCTATCGCATTTGGTTCGTTAAGAAACAAACGAGTTTTTAAAACTAACCAAAATAAAGAAAAACATGATTGAACGTCATTCTAATAAAATCGAGTTAACTCGAGTTCAATTCGAGTTACTGACATTTTAACTCGACTTGACTCGAGTTAAATTTAACCCGAGTCGGCACATCACTATCTTTGGTATTATCTAGATTATTGTTAAGTTTTATATTTCTGTCGTTTATAGCTAATTCTACATCTTTAATAAAACTTGAATAACATCATATTTACAAATTGGTAAAACCGTAAGATTAATCATTAATATGCTTATAACTGCTTTAGATTATTTTTCTAAAGGTGCTTCTTTAAAACATGACATCAGTTTGTTTTTTAAAAAGATAAGCGCCATCTAAGTTCTTGATATTACAACAACATGCTCAAAGTTGGTTGTAATGAAATACGGGTTTTGAAACTTTTTGATAGATGGCGCTGTTGCAAATAATATTAAATATAAAAATAGATGGCGTTGGTTTTAGATTTATTTTTATTCCTTAGAGCATCGAGTGACAAATGTCACGATTTTAGCTTCCTTCACATTCTTTGTTCTTTTCTTATTATCACGCTGACTTCGGAGACTCTTGATACCGCACACAGATAAAACCTGATCAATTTGATCCAGCATGCTCTACATTATCTACTTATTTTCTTAAACAAATAGGTAAATAGGTATTATAATAAAATTCTTTATTTTCTACAAATTTTAAAATTGATTTATGTTTGCAGTATCAATTGTTTCCTGCAGTTTTGGCAACGTTTGTAGCCTAAGAGCTGGTTTCTCAATGAAAGCTACTTGTATTTATTCTCACTTATACCAACCTCCGGTCTAGTATCTAGGCTTCCTGGAAAATGCATGCTTATTATCTTCGGGCCTCCAGCGAATTTAGAACATATCTATCAACGTCCAAATTAGCAAAATAAAAATGATTTTGATTTAGCATTGACGCTATTATGGTTATCAAGTGAGTGTAATTGGTTTGTTAGCTTTTTGACGCTCCACACACCGCTAAAATATGTCACCATGACGCTGGAGTGACTATAAATTTAGCATTCTGGACTCCTCCCCTACTAATAAGTTCGGAATCAGAAAAAAATAGAATACGAAGAGGTCTATCCTCCTCCCGGTGATAGACTTACCGCACGTCCCATTTCGTTAGAAACAGCTGACTTCCAAATTGTCACGTCAAATTAGAATATCACATCAAGTTTTATTAGCGAAACTGATTTATTTATTTCACTTAAAATTGTATATAGAAGTGGATAAAATAAAATTGTTACTCTACATTTCTTTTAGGAATGATTAGCTTTCCTCTTGTTTGTGATGTCACTTCGCAGTGACCCTCCGAAGGCTCCAACAGTAGTCTCTGCAAGCCTGGTTGGTTTCCTTCAACCCCGATAAAGCTTTCCTTGACCTGGAATATCTTAATGAAATATTTCACGGTGGTTTTATCGTTTTCACTGTTAATCACTTATGATGTTATCCGGAAATTAGCTTTAAGTAGAATGTGAGAAATAAATTTCTAAGAACGTATAGCATGCTAGTTTGTGATAAGTATCTACCATCATTTTAATATTTATATTTCCTTCGTCGACAAAGGCCCACCATGTTTTTTTTTCAATCAATCAGGAGAGTCAATACAAAAAGTCCCCCTTTTTATTTAATTTCTTTCTCATTTATTAAATTTTTTATGTCAGGACTAAAGGAAGGTAGACAGGGTAAAATTAAACAATAGCATTAAAATGTTTTGTTAATAAATAATTAAACTAGTTATAAATATAAATAATGGGATTAAAAGTTAAAGCATTTATTATGTAATTAAACATTTTTTTATAAATGTTAAAATATTTGCAAACCAAAACATGGTAGAATATGTTGATATAAGTATTTAAATATTTTTGAAACATCTCATTTACACACATATTCCGCAAATAAATAATTTTCTTTCTTTCTTCTTTCATCTTTATAATGTTAGTATGTAAGCCTTATTTAATAATTCTGTTTCTTTTCCGTTACCTCATTTACTATTTTATTGGTTTGATCTTGAGTGTGCAAAATAGGCTAATTGATAACTGACTTACCAATTGCATAATTAAAAACTAGTTATTATTTAGTGCGTAACCTCTTAACCTATCAAGCAAACATAGCCACGTTCTAGTTCTTAAAATAAACAACTTTCATACACCTAGTATGTCTCCCTGCCTGCCAGTTCGTAAGAGGCTAATGCCCGATTTCACCAAGAGCCCCTATACTTTAGGGGACTTTTTAACGTTGCTTACGGGACTGTTTCAATATAAAACCGTCCCCTAAAACACGTAAAAAGGTCCCCTAAATTCAGGGGCTCTTGGTGAAATCGGGCATTACACCCGTATTCAAGAAGCATACCTACTTCGCTAAGTTATGAAACAATGATGTGCGAATTACGATATTTAGCTATACGTTCCTTGCAAAAAGCCATCCAATTCATAAACAGTAGCTGAAAATTATAATGAATTGGATGGCTTGAGCCAAGGAACGTGTAGCTAAATGTCGTGATTCATAATTATTAAAAGTAAACATAAAAAATAGATCCATTGTCAAAAATAATAGTGCAACAGCAAATTAGATTCAATTTCATTTGAAAATGACCCAACTTCTAGAAGTAATAAAAATAAATAAGAAAAACTTTAGTAAAACTAATAGCCCAAAACCATAGAAATTAGAATAAAAGAAACAATTTAAACATCCATTAAACCAGCGAACGTCGCGAAGTACCTTCAACACACTGAAATCTCTATAAACATTGATTAATTTATTAGTTAGTAAATTAATTAAGCAATTAATTAAAATGTAAAAATAAATTTAGTAAAATAAATACATAATTTAATATGATTAATTTAGGTAAATAAAAAGAAATAAAAAAATATAACCTATGTTGAACAATGAATCAACGCATAATGGACTGTATCAACATTAAATATAATTAGATAAAAATAAGTATTAAGAAGTAAACAATAGAAAAAATTTGATAAATAGTTCTTTGGAATAAAATAAAAGTAAATAAGTAAGTAAGTATCTTCACGCCCATATCCCCGAAGAGGTAGGCAGAGGTGTAACCAAGGCACCCACGCAAAGCCCGGTGAAGTTGTAAAAA
>NJDC01004382.1:0-17488 GCA_002245475.1 Calephelis virginiensis
CCGTACATCCTCTTCCAGACCTGAAACCGCCTTGAGCCTCCCACAATGTTCCATCGAACATCCCTTGCATCCTCCTTTCAACTATTTTCCATACACTTTTGATGCTAAACTGATCAAACTAATGGCCTTGTAACTTGTACAGTCCATGCATGAACCCTTGCCTTTATACAAGGGCACGATGACCGCACGTCGCCAGTCTTCGGGTACTCTGCTGGTCTTCCAACATTTTTGGCAGGACCACCAAGTTTGATCATCTCAGCTGTAACCATATCTACTCCCGCAGCCTTACCGTATTTCATACTTCTTATCGCCCATTCAACTTCTTCCATCATAATGCCGTCAGATGCCTCCGCTATTTCCGAGTCATATGAGTACTCGGACCCAGCGGCAGCATCTTGGGCACATTCATACATATCTCCATAAAATTCACTCCACCGTTTTAACACTTCATGCGTGCTTGTAGGAATATCACCACTCTTGGACTAAATTCTATTCATTCTGGAGGCAGACGAACAACTCCGAGACTTCTTCACCTCCCTCCAAAAGAGTTTGGTGTCCATCACGAAGCTGTTAGCCAACCTCTCTTCTAGTTTCATACTTTCCCTTTCACGCTTCTCTTTCACTAATTGTTTGGTGATAGGTATGCTTGCAACAACGGTACATTTCTTTCTTCAAATCTTTCATAACGTCATTCGACTGCAAACATGCTACATAGTCTAGCCAAGCTTTCTTCTTTCTTTCAACTGAGGCTTTTACCTCCTCATCCCACCATGCGTCACCATTCATAGATTTGTGCATCTTTGCACTCCCACATACCTCTTTCGCAACATCAACCATACTATCTTTCAAAACATTCCAACAGTCATCCACGTCTAAGTCCGGTAGGCACACACTATTCAGCCTGTCTTGGACTTGACTCTCATACATGCTTCCTACACTCGGGTCTTGCAACTTTTCACTCTTAATCCTTTCAAGCCCTCCAAATGGAACACGTACTCGCCAGTGCCTCCACTTCTTAAACAGACCTCTAAACCGGGTAATAACCAAGTAGTGGTCTGTGTTAACTCTCGTGTCCATTAAACACTTTTGGAGGCGACTATCAACCAAAGTCAAATCTATCACACTCATTTGATCATTCCTTCTTCATGTATACGTATGTATGTCCTTATGCTGAAACATTTTGTTAGACACTAGAAGATTTCTTTCCACACATAAATCTACAATACGCTTACCAGCATCATTCACTATCTTATCACCATAGGGTCCAAGAACGGCCTCGTAACCGTCCCGTCGTGTCCCCACTCAACCATTCAAGTCACCACACATAATCACTTTTTCATTTCCTTCAACCATACCCAGAACATCCCTTACAGAATCCCAAAACTTTTGCAGGTCATGAGTCGCCGACGAGTTGACCGGAGCATAGGTTGTTACCAAAAAACTCGCGTGACTCCTAGTTTAATACGGACCCATAGCAGTCTCGGACCAATCAAACCATACTTTTTCAGGCCTGAGGCTAAGCGAGACGATAAAATGATACCAACCCCAGCGCTGGCGTGATCGCTCTGTGTTACACCAGACCAAAGAGCCAACCTGCCACCGGGGAGATCAAAAGTATCACTACCTTTTCGCTTAGTCTCCGTTACACACAGTATATCCAGGCATCTCTCATCCATTACATCAATCAATTCATTCATCTTCGCTTCAATTCCCCCTCTCACATTTCACGTGCCTATTTGACACTCTCCACTCCTCGGTTCGCCTGTACGGGCTGGAGTGATGGGTGGCGGCCCCCATCGCCGCATCTGCCTCTTTTGGTACCGACGAGGGCGGATCGGTACGCGTCGCCTACAGGGAACGCCCTAACCCGCTCTGCGGTACACTTTCGGGCCAGAATTGCAGTCCAATGGACTGGCAGGGATCGCGATAATTTAATAACCATTCTTGTCCTATTATTTCCTATTAATATTATAAATGTGAAAGTTTGTCTGTTTGTTTGTTTGTTTATTACTCCTTTACGTAAAAACTGCTTAACCGATTTTCATGAAATTTTACACACATAGAGATAACTTAGATTAACACAAAGGATAGTTTTAGTAGAACACGGGCAACGTCGCGGGAAACGGCTAGTATCAGGTAAATGATAAATGTTGTAAAGTTGGAATCATATGAGAATCTATTGGCTCATCGAACATTTAGGTACGTTTGTGACTTAGGTACGGGGTTAGTATACGTCTACTCGTACATTTTATAATTCCATTGTTTGCTTCGAGTTACAGTGGAAGCTAACAAATTTTTTTTTTTTTGCTTTGAGAAGTCAGCGAACAAGCAAGCGGCTAAACTGATTGTCAAAAAAAACCATTGCCCATAGACAATTCAGAAGGTAAAGGGGCTCGCTGCCTTAAAATACCTACCATAACCAATACCAGCCCAATATCGGTACGATTTGTTCAGCAGATCAGTGTGAATCGCTATTCGCAATCGTTATACAGACAGACAGACAAAAAATCTTACTTCTTATCCCTCTTGCTGAAGGGATTCCCGAGGGAGAGAGGTAAAAGTCAAAATATAAATTGTCCGATTTAATTAATTGGTTTTTTGATTTGTAGTAGGTATGTGCTTTATACATTGTTCTATGAAAGTACATAGCTTGAAAGAACGTGTATGAATATGACGTATACATTACCACATAGTATAAAACAAGGTCGCTGCCTCTATCCCTATGTCCCTTTGTGTGCTTAAATCTTTAAAATTACGCAACGGATTTTGATGCGTTTTTTTAATAGATAAAGTGATTGAAGAGGAGGGTTTATATGTATACTAGCTGCTACCTGCGGCTTCGCCCGCCTTTTCACAGAAACCCGGTGTTCGATCGGGATTAAAAATAGCCTATATGTTAATCCAGGTCACAATCTATCTGTCTTCCAAATTTCAGACAAATCCGTTCAGCCAATCGAGCGTGAAAGAGTAACAAACATCCATACATCCATACTTACAAACTTTCGCATTTATAATATTAAAATAGGATTTTATTCCCGCGCTATCAGGGGCGGTCCGCTAGTTTTACATATACTACTTTTCATGCCTAAATATTTTACGTCAAGTGTTTTTCAGGATAGCCAGAGAGTATCGAGGGCCAAGTGTCACGATGCCTATATACAAACCTGCCAAGTTCTTTTTAATCTGGCTTTCGAGCTTTATTAAAAAAAAATGTGCTAAATATAGCAAAAAATAATTGTCCTTAAATAATAAAGGTGGAAGTTTGTACGAAAAGTCAATTATTCATCACTGATTTAGAATAAAGTATCTTCATGCCCATATCTCCGACGAGGTAGGCAGAAGCACAACCAGGGCATCCGCGACTAGCCGAAGACGCTAAGTCCCACAATGTGATAGGTGGCAAGCCTATCGCCAATAGCACATATCCAATCCCGAGCAACATTTTTTGTTGCTAGTTAATTTAGCAACACCGCTAGTTACTGAATTAACTTAATTATTCTTTAATAATTTAGAATAAAATTAGGAATAATAATATCTACTTTATTTTACGTACAACAGCTTGTTTGTCGGTTCCATTAGTAAGTAGTATGTAATAGGTATTGTAGGTATCCCTTTAAGCTTGCCTATCACTACCATTTAAGGCAAGTGCGACTTGGATTTTGGCCACTGTTATCTTTGTACATCCTATAGGAATCAATAAAATTGGAGTGTATGTTTGTAATAATATAATAACCGCTTCTAGCATGTATACATGGTATATACACTAAAATAACATTTTTTAAAATTTTATCTGTCCGTCTGTCTGTTCCAGCCAATCCAATCGAACTACGAAATTCTACGGGTTCGATCTCCGGGGTCGGCAAGAAAAAAATGTGTTCTTCCGAATTTTGTAATAAAAATAACGTAGCCCGGTTAGGATACGCTTGCCACCTATCACATTATGGTTCTTAGTACCTAGATAGTCGTGGATGCTCTGGTTGTAGGAAGCTCTACTTACCTCTTCGGTATACGGGCTATTATATCTCTGATTACGAATTTAATCTCTAAAACGGCTGGAACGATGTTGACGGAGCTTTCACTGGCAAGTAGATGACCTGCTATGGAATAACTGACGCTTCTTTATTTTAGAAAAAAAATACCTATTTAATTTTTTTTACGCGGTCGAAGTTTCGGATACATCACCCACCTCATTTATTTATAAGAATGTACCTACAATTGATTAACTATAAAAGAGAGCATTATGTAGACTGTAAATTTCAGATATTAAACAAAAAGAAGAAACAGTTTTGAGCATTTTTCAAATGAAATGAAATGAAAATGAAAACGATTTATTTGCGGAAAATGTGTGTTAACAAGTTGTTACAAAGATATTTAAGCAAACAGCATATTCTACCTCATTGTGGTGTGCTAATATATTTAATTAAATTTAGAGAAATTGAATATTTATATATATTTTAACATTTAAATCATATCACTTATTAATACTTTTAATAGATATTTTATTTATTTATATGTTTAATAAGCTTCATAATTTATTACAAATCATTTTAAAAGTAAATTAATTTTAATCCTATCTACTTTACACTACCACCGTTTCCAACCCTAGCTAGTCAGGAAAAGAAACGACAAAACAACGCCCCGGCAACCATGACATCTTTACTTAAATTAAGTTTAAATTTATAAAAAAAAATATTTCATTTATTTATGCTTGTCAGCAAGAAAATCTTTTACATTGTAATACGTTTTCTCTAATAGCAAATCAAATACCTTCTTTCGAAATCTTTTTACTGGAAGTGATTTCAGACTATCAGGAATTTGGGTATGTATACGAATGGATATACAATATATATTATTTTTATAAATATCAAGTTTTTGATTAGGCACATGTAGTTTCCCACTATTTCTTAAAGTGTGTAATTCCTAATATCTTTGCATTTGTTTGAAACAAATGATGATGTTTATTTACAAATACACATACAGCCAAGATATTTAAGCAAGGCAAAGGCAAAATTTTGATCGACTTAAAAAGTGGTTTGCATGAATGTAACTGATTAACTCCACATATGGCCCGTATACATTTCTTTTGTACCCTAAATATTCTAATTAATTCTATAGAATTTCTACAAATTTTTGTCTGATGAAATAACCGTCCCAAACTGTAGGCTTACTCTCGAAGCTCGATTCATACATTATTGGAAATTGGAATCGAATATGTCATTTTAGGTACTTTTGACCACAATACTGGCGAATTATTACCATTTAGTTAATAGTAAATAGTAAATTATTTTAGCCTATTCGTTGAATTTATTTGTAACTAAATGTTAATAATCCTCTAATTCTAATTCCTCTAATTCACAAGTACCTAAAGTGACATATACGATTCCAATTTCCAATTCGCATGATATCGAGATTCCAGAGTAACCCTACTGGTCATTGATGGAAATAACTTTCAGATTATCCCGTAAATGGTTTCAAGTCGTTGAGTTTTGTAGTTCAGAAGTTACTGAACTAACGACTCTTAGTGTCAACAGTCCAACTGTTTTTTATATGTTGCAAGTCATGAACATTTGAACGTATTGGTCATCATAATCTTGACAACTTTCAAGCTTTATTACAAATCCAAACTATACTTATATATTGAATAGTAGTGATCGCCCGTTGGTCGAAATTTGACCATAATAAATTTTACTATCTTGTTGATAAGAGCGCCATCTTCATTTCTCAAGACCAACTACTTTGTTTCCAAACTTTTTAGTGCGCCATCTGTTATCTTTTATCATTATGATCAATATATTTGTTTGCGTGTGTCAAATGCGTGGTAGTGTGGGTAATGTTTTATTTATTGATTTAATGTACTTTATAAGCATTATTAATGAAAAATATTAGCGTTTTGCACTTCTCCTACACATAAACTATAAGTGTGCCAAATTTTATACTCCTGCGTCCTCGCAATTTTTGCAAAAAGGGGTCCAAAGTTTTGCCATCACGTATTAATGTATAGATTAGGTATTGAAAGAAAAGAAAAAATATTCAAATTTATGCGGAATAAGAGTGTTATAAACATGTTACAAAATTATTTAGGCGTTCTAACATATTCTACCAACTTGTGTGCCAATAAAACTTAGTTTTACAAAATTTGCCTCTAAGATTGTTGAAGATCCGAAATTCTATCCCTACCTGAAAGGGTTGCAAGGACGGATTTGATAGACTAGGGGAGTTGAGGGCATTTACTGTTTCTAATCCTTTATTGCATTTAAACGTACAAAGACGAACTTAATAATTCCAGTAAACATTTTCTACCAGTTTCTCCTGGGGAAAACGAATGAAAAACGTTTGGGTGGTGCATGAAGTGAGACATAGAGCAAAAATAACACACAGGTTTATTTTTTTTAATATGAAATCTTTTCTTCAACAAAGGCTACTTTTTTACTAAACTAGCTTTTCCGGCAAACTTCATTCCACTCGTTTGTATGAGAAAAATTAAAATGTTGTGTTTCCTAGTTTCCTTGCAGCAATTAAAAAGAGTATCCAATGTCCGTCTCCTGATTCTAAGCTATCTCTCTATCAGTTTTCAGCCAAATCGGTTCTTCCGTTCAGAAGTTCTTAAGACATAAATAGTGCAGTAATTAACAGTTGCTATTATCCTAATAATATCTAATTCTAATAAATAACTATTGTTCGAAAAAGTAGGTAAACGATTACTTTTGTCATAAATAAAAATGCGAGTGAAGAGACCGACTTCATGTTTAAAATATTTTAATAATATTGATTCCAAACGTGATAAAAATCTGTTTGGTTCGAATATTTACCCAGTTTCGTGCCAAACATAAACCTGACTAGCACTGGGTCGGCGAATTCCTCTCAATGCGAATAGCACAGGATTTTTTCCCTCGTCGGTGGGATCAAAGAGCCTTTGATATTGCTTTGCGATTGAGTGAGATCTGAGATCCCGAAATACTTTTGAAATAGTATGAAAAGTTTTTCTAACAGCGTTATAAGCCGACTCTAACGGAGAAATAGTGCTCGATATTGTATAGGTACTTACTAAATTCTGGCAATTTTTTCCTCTTGCAGTTTTTATCGAGGCACAAGTATGTAGAGGTTTTTATGTAAAATCATTCAGTAGGTACGAGTACAAACTATGGGCGGCAATCACTTGTTGCCAGCCTTATTCAAGATGTTATACCTATATGTACCTAGTGGATTACTCGAAAATTAGGCACATGGCTTTTGGGAGCATGCAGTTGTCAGTTGGGTTACCAACTCTTGAAACAATCAACCCGGGAGGATTCCAACTGTTCGGGAACAGGGGTGGAGTTTGAAGAAAATAATATTTTGTATCCTAATTTTTATTATTATTTATAAAATTTATTGATTTTGCTTTCGAGCAGAATCTAGTGTTTATCGCGACAGAATACCTACCTACCTATAGCGCGAACGGAGTAGACGGCGTCTGAGGGAAGGAAGTGCAAGTTCTAGACCAGGGCTCCCAATCTTTTATAGCTTGCAGCGCCGTTTCAGGTTTAGTAATTTGTCAAGGCGCCCTACCCAAGCCAGCTATTTAAAAAAGAAACAGTCGCAAGATATAGGTACCTACATTTAATTATAGCAGTTAGAGGAGGCAGACATGAAAAAAATAAAAAATCTACAGATTCGTTCTGTTTTTTTATTATAAATGCATTGGAAATAGAAATATAAAAGGGGTACTTAAGAAAATTAAAAATAAAGACAATTAGTCGAATAAATGTGACGGGTGAGCTTGCTGATCTCCGCCCAGTTTTCAAAGCATGGAATAAGACTTGATATTGCTACTCTCGTTACTTAATCCACATTGTTACGTGAACGATATTTGCTCCTTTTTACAGCTATTACTGAAAATCCAGCTTAAACTGACAACTAAAAGTTTAGTTTTAGGATTGATACCACTGCCTTACCTATTCCTGCCGCCAGAACGTCAGTGCTTGCCATTTCCATTTTCCGATTGGAAGACAAGGTAGCCGCTAAACTTTGCTCGAGGCCTAACATCCCGTCCTCAGGTTGGCAACGCACCATTACCACCTTTGGTGTCTCAAGGCGGCGTGTATTTCTTAACATCAGGAAATCCGTCTGCTTGTTTGCCTTCCAATATCATCAAAAAAAAATACTACGAAGAAGCTCACGGCTCCTCTGTTGTTTAGAGGCAATCGTGACTCATAGACATAATAGAAGTTGTAGGTGTGTCGCTGCCTATTTTACCCTGCGGTCTAAGCGGATCATGACACTGTCATTACAGTGATAGGAATAGGAAAAGCGAGAGATTTCCTAACCGGGCAAACTGCAACACATCACTCTGCCATTAATGGTCTTGTTGCAAATGCAGTCTAAACTGACAACAGGGTAAATATTATACGTATATTTTAAAAAATCTTGTTTCGTCGTTTTTTTTTCAGGATAAATATTTGTAAAAATTTTTCTTTGTATAAAATTTGGCAGAATCCACAATAGGTACCTAGGCAAAGAAAAGTTACGGTAGCACTCAGAGATGTATTTTTTTAATCAATTGTCAAGTTTTACATACATACATATCTTCACGCCAAGTCCCTTACGGGGTAGGCAGAGAGTATCGAGTGCCAGACCTCACGATCCTGACAAACCTGTCTGGCTTCCTTCAGATTCATTACCCTTTTCATACAAACACGCCGGTTTTGGAGACTCTTGACACCACCCTCGGATAATATCCGATTGATCTGATCGTAGAATGTCAACCTTGGTCTCCCCGGGTACCTATATCCATCCAATACGCATTGTATATCTGCTTTGTCTATCTTTCATTTTAGTTTTAGTTCTTTTTACACTTTATGCTTTTATTTTTAAATTGGCTGACCTAATTTAAATTTAAGCGTAATGGTTTATTATTTATTAACAACTCTATCCATTTAAATATTTTTGAAATACATTCGGATTTTCGAAGCTTGACGAATATAGCCGAAGCGCATAATTTAAATAGTGCTACTATACTCTGTCTGTTGCAATACGAAAAAGCAATAGCATAGCGTATTTTTATAAAAAAAACCGTGACTTGGTGATAAATTAAATGTTGACCGACGTCTTTGATGGCGTTTTTTAAATTTCGTAACACACAGTCCATAAATAAATTATTTTTCTCCGTTTGAATGTTCGCGTCGCATTTTCTGCAGTTTGCGCCTAAAAAGTACGTTACTAGACAACGTGAACTCTGCAGAACCTATAAAGCATGTTGCAGGATTGCTTCTTTTTAGGTATACCAAGGGGCTGATTATGTATCTCAGTTGCCAACTCAAAATTATAAAGTGTACATCAAATAGCTGTCAAATGACGTCATTTATATTTGCTATCTCTATTGTATTTCTGTTGGTCACTGGAGATAGCAAATATAAAACACGTCATTTGATATACACTTTTCCATTTTTAGTTGGCCACTGAGATACATAATCAGCCCCCAGGACTAATATCCCAGTTAATCAATTGTTACAAAAATAAAAGGTAATTTCACAAACAATTAAATATTGCTCGATTCCCTATAGGTGTCTTTTACACTGAACCTATTTAATTAGTCAAATTTAATTTTAACACAGAACTTGTCCAGGTAGGGATCCTCTGCCTTATCACGCCGCCATAATCACTCTGTCATGTTCCGGCTTAGAAAGTAGCCGTTAGACTTGCACAACAGGCCTTTCATCCCGGCCTCAGGACAGTGATGTAACATCGACCTGTAACATCTTTCTTTAGGTCACGGCTATCTCTTACCACCAGGAGAGCCGTATGCTTATTCGCTGATGTCTTAAATAAAAAACTATCGTGTCCTGCAATAAATGCTATTTAATTATTATAATGTTATTATAGGGCAGCCGGTACACGTGTACAATAGGTCTAACATCCCGGCCACAGGACAGCAACAAACCTGTAACATCTATGGTGTCTATAGGACACAGCTATCTCTTACCATCATTAAAGTCGTATGTTGGTTCACTGACCTTTCACATAAAGAAATACCTAATAATAAATACTTATTTAGTTATTATCGGCGAATGTTAATAATGTATCTCAATCTAATGGATTCCAAGCAATCTTATCTAGATTGCTTGAAATCCATTAGATTGAGATACATTAATAACGTATCCGCCGGCCTATCCTATACCTCATTCCCATATTTATCCTGTGCACAGATAAATTATTGGCAAGCGATAACATAAAAATGGATCAAAATAACAATCTTGGACAGCGAGTTTTGGATTAGGATTGATTATTAATATTGGCCGTATATCTATCTACAAGATGAAGCTCAAGTTTGCCATTCGCCAGAATTGTAATATAAGTAGATAACTGGCTTTGTACAGGCGTTATACCCCATTTTGTGCAATTATCCACCGAAGAGTCGCAGCAGACCTTTATTTTCTCTGGCAACTAAGTGTACGACCTTAATAAGAAATTTCAAAATGGCTCAAGGATTTTGTTGCAACGATCTAAGAAAGTTATGGATGTGCGTTTCTTTCTGTACCAACTGTTGGAATCCTGTGGATAATAAGCCACCTATTACACATTTATGTTGCTCTTTATTAAAAAACGATTCATCACAATAACAATCATGACTATGAGTCAGGTTGTTGTTGTTGTTAGTCTGGGCTCCTTTGTAGAATAGACCATTTGTCTTTCTGCCAGACAGCTCGTAAAAGGCGAGCATAGGCTTACCGTCACTAGCACCGTGACATCTGACTAGGTGGTAGAGTTTCGCAACCGACTCGCCCGGATTGGTACCACCGCCTTAACTATTCCTGCTACTATAACGTCCAATGCTTGCCGTCGACGTGTTCCGATTCAGAAAGTAAGGTAGCCGGTAAACTGAATTTTGCTCGAGGCTTAACTTTCCATCCTCAGGTTGGCAACGCACCATTTCCACCTTTGGTGTCAGTGACAGTGAGGCGGCGTGAATTTCTCACTTGAAATGGGACTTTGTAGTGATAGAGAATCAGTGTCGATTTGCCTAGTATTCTTCAGAACCAAAGCCGACGGTACATTTATTTGTTCACAATTGCGTGTAGCAGAGGTAACGAATTAACATTCTATACGAAAAAGTATTTTATGACACATGACAGAGAACATGAGGGTGGCAGTCATGGCTAATAAATACCAAATTTGTTATACGAGCATAGCTGTTATGTGGCCCGGGAGTTGGGCCTAATGTGTAAGTTTGCAGGCTTAGGGTAACTTTTCGGACCGAAATATGACGAGTAGGCAGGCAGAGCATCAGATGGTCTTTTTTACAAAGAAGATCCGGACCAATAGTGGTACGTTTCGATCATTTAAACTCATAATAAGAATTACTTGGTGCCAGAAATAAATAGTCCTTTTAACCGACGCCTAAAAGAAGGAGGTTATCAATTTGAATATACGGCTTTTAATAGGCCAATAATGATCACTTTTGGATGATTTCAAGGTAGTAAGTAGTAAGACAGATGGTTTTTTAAAATATACTTATGGGTATTTTATTGAATAAGGCGTTACTTTGCGGAAATCCATTATAACAGATGTAAAATAAGCCTTTATTTTGCTTTATTTTAGCAAAATAAAGGCTTATTTTACATCTGTTACTTATGGGTACTTTTTTATATGAAGACATTATAATAAAATTGGTGTTATTGTTTGCAGTTTCGATGCGCTTAAACTATTTATTAGTTGGTAGCATAGACAAGTATAAAGTGTAGTAACAGTCAGCCAACGTTATGACATTGATTAGGTAATATTTATCTTAAAAGTACCATATCCACCAGCACCTACATCTCAAAATATATTCAAACTCACTTTTTTGCATCGCGTGCTTTGTGACAGACAGACAGACAGGCCAATTTATAATACGTGCCTATCGCGCGATCTTAGCACGCTAACTGTGGCCAGTGTAATATGACCTCACACGAATCCTGATTCGGTAAAAAACATGACATTAACGGATCTAGTTATATTGGACATTCGAACACCCGATAGTTATAATGCAGATTCAAATGATATCTAGGTATAGTTGGCTATAAAAGTATATTGCATAGTAACAAAACTCATGAATGTCGACAAATTATATTCAAAACTGTTTCTGAAAAAAACAACATTCCTAAATATACCAATGTCACTTTAATTTTTTTGTTTAAGTTGAACTGACTTGTCTTACCCATTAGGATAGCTATATGCAGTATCTAGTTGATCGCAGACCTGCAAAGATGTTATCGTAGCTGACTGTATTTATTATAATTATAAGCAAGGTTTGTTTCCGTGTCGATTGTTTGTAGATGACAAAGAACACGTTACATTTTTTTACATTTTAGACCAAAAAAAAAGTATCTCCACACCCAAATCCCGGAAGAGGTAGACAGAGGCACAACTAGAGTAGTCGTGGGTACCTTGGTTGTGCCTTTGCCTACCTATTCTAGGATGTGGGCGGGAAGATACTCACTTACAGATAAAATTACTGCCACCACGTACTGTTTTTTAATAGTGATTAATGATTAGTAATATATTAAATAAGCTTAAAAGTAATTTATAACTAAATATACGAATAATTGAACTACAAATACTTATTTTCAGTTGTATACCAAAAGAATTATAATTAAAAAATCATAGCACAAAGAAAAATATTCTGTGTGAAAATGATTAATAGTTTCGAAAGTGTTGTCGCGTCGTGTCATACGAGATTAGTCTGACACTTTTGACAGACACAGATGTCCCTTCGCACTTTTCAGTTGTTCGTGTGCTTTGGCTTCCGCTCTACCACAGATTAATATATATGTACTAGTACTCTATACCGAAGAGTAAAGTAACTATTTATATCGAAGGTCTAGACTGTGCGATCCCAGATTTTTGTTTTTTTTTTATATTTTTTTGCATTTCTCACGGACTCTGATACTCTTTTTAGTATTTCTTTTGGCTTGTGTCACACGGATATTAATTATTACTTTTCGATTGGATTGGAAACATCATTTTATGTAACATTAAAAAAAATATAATCTCAACTGATTTTCTTTCCGACTTAAATAAGAAAAATTGAATTAATATTCATTTTTATCGCCTCTGTGGTCTAGCGGTCCGGGTGTTGGACTTGACTGCATGAGGTTCCGGGTTCGAATCCCGGGTCGGCCAACAAAAAGAAAATTGGATTTTTCCAATTTTCTAATAAAAATGTTGGTCGGGATTGGAAATGTGCCCGGTTGGCGATAGGTTTGCCACCTATCACATTGTGGGACTTAGTGTCTTCGGCTAGTCGTGGGTGCCTTGGTTGTACCTCCGCCTACCTCTTCGGGGATATGGGCGTGAAGATACTTTTTTTTAAATATTCATTTAAAGTAAACAATATTACGTTGAAAACAATAGTAGTGCTTCATATACAACACGTAAATAAAACATCATCTGACAGGTTTTTCAATGTATGAACGATGGTCATTGTTGTTTAATGATTGTATTTTAGGTTAACCCTACTAATAAACAAAGATACTAAATTAATACCCAAAATATAGACGTCTATATTCATCACACTTCCGGAAATCGAATTCGTATCTTGTGAATTAGTCGTGTTAACCTCTCGACCAACGAAGCGAAATATTGTACAAATGTTATTGCAGCTGACTGTATTTATTATAATTATATGCAGGGAAGGGTTTGGTTCCGCGTCGTCTGTTTATCGATGGTTATCTACAAGGTACCGGTGACTGTACTTTTGAAACCGTTTGTAACTTTTTTTTATAGCTACCGTTATTTTCATTTTTTAATAGCTGACCTGACACATGTAGTTCTATCATAATACAGGTGAAATACCTAGTGGTATCTATAGTTAGTGGCTCCTCATACCAATCTCTTACTAGTAATTATATGTAATTTGTAAAGAATAAGGAAAAAAAAGACAGCCCTCTGAGTTTCTTGCCGGATCTTCTCAGTGTGTGGCCGCGTTCCGATCCGGTGGTAGTTTTAGTATTATATAGATTCGTCACAAGTACCTCTTGTAAGGTGAATGTGAATAAAAATATATTCCATTCTATTCTATATTCTATACTAATATTATAAAGAGGAAATGTTTGATTTTTTGTTTGTTTGTTTGATTGAAATGAATAGGCTACGAAACTACTAGACCGATATCAAAAATTCGCTCACTCTTAGAATGCTACATCATCCCTGAGTGACATAGGCTTTGTTTCATCAAAATCTTTGCAGTAAAAGCCAAGTTACGCAGGCGAGGCTGCGTGAAACTATTAGTGAAATATATTTCACAACCTTTACCCTCACCGTCTTATCAATAAACAAGGACTAACGTAGGCGTAAAATTAAGTTGATATTATAATGTGTATTATTGTAACTAAGACTATAATACCAGGTTGAACGTTGGAGTACTTTGTTGCGTTTTTATTAATAAGAAGGTTAGAATATAATGATTGCTTTATAAATTTGTTATTTGCACAAGATATTTTACTACTCTGCCTCGCCTCTGTGGTCTCGGGGTTCAGTTGTTGGACTTGATTGCACGAGGTCCCGGGTTCGAATCCCGGGTCGGGCAACAAAATGAAAATTGGGTTTTTCCAATTTTCTAATAAAAAAATGTTGCTCGGGATGGGATTTGTGCCCGGTTGACGATGTGCTTGCCACCTATCACATTGTGGGACTTAGTATCTTCGGCTAGTCGTGGGTGCCCTGGTTGTGCCTCTGCCTACCTCTTCGGGGATATGGGCGTGAAGATATTTTAATTTACTTTACTTTATTTTACTACTCGTTATTTTAAAATACCAAAGCTAGAAACAGACAATCAAACCTTTTTTTTAAATAACGGTCGTGAAATCGAAAAAACTTTTAAATGGGATAGAACTAGCGCCGGATTTAGGGGAGGGCAACAGGGGCGTAAGCCCCGCGGCCTCCATAAATGAAGGGCCCACATACTAGAGACTTCGTAAAAAGTCTAATAAATTCCTACTGGTAAACATGTTTTCCTTTGATTTTTATATTATTTTACTTTTACTTGCAGTACTTTATACATGATTATATTAATCTTTAATATTAATAGAAAACTTTTTTGGATATTTATTAATTTAATTGAAAAAAAATTGGGGCCAGAGGGTCTCCACCCCGTTGTTGCCCCGAGGCCTTCAGACTTCTAAATCCGGCCCTGGATAGAAAAGTGACAGGCACACGTTATAGCCACTTTATGCGACGCTGTCCTATAGCAGGACAGATCTAATGTGAAATATTACTGAGTACCCACCTTCAGGATCAAATCAGGATATTAAAACACTTACATTGAATAGGTAAGGTGATGCCATACCCGGGCAAGTTGAAGTACCTATGTACCTACAGCATCTAACACTAGTAGTCTTGTTGGTAATGACATAATTGACCTTTACTCGTCTCTTATGAGCTGCCAGAAAGAGAGGCATATATTCTATCCTATTCGCCGTGCACCAACACGTCGGAAACCACCTTGTTTGTGTGAACAACAATAATTAAATATTTATTTAACCAGAATTTTAATTTACTTCTGTGGTCTAGCGGTCCAAGTGTTGGACTTGACTTCATGAGGTCTCGGGTTCGAGTATCGGGTGGGGCAACAAAAAGAAAATGTGGTGATTCACATTTTCTAATAAAAAAGGGTGCTCGGGATTGGATACCTATGTGCCTGGTTGGCAATAGGCTTGCCACATATCACATTATGGGACTTATGGTCTGCGGCTAGTCGTGGGTGCCTTGGTTATGTCTCTGCCTACTCGTTCAGGGATATAGGCGTCAAGATACTTTAGAATTTTACTATACAAGCGATTCTTAGTGTGACTGGTCTGATTTTTTTGTAATCTTCCTAAGCACGCATTTAAACCTTTTGTGCATTTTTGGTTACTGTTATGTTTTGATTTATGATAATTCTATATACAATTAAGTGTTAAATACATAAATACTAATATAATCTAGCTTAACTATTGTTGATTCGAAACGCTTGCAACAACCATAGACTATCGCCAATTATCTGTATATTAGTACGTGATGCCAAAACTTTGGACCCCTTTTTACGAAAATTGCGCGAACGGAGGAGTATAAAATTTGGCACAGTTATATTTTATGTGTATGAGAAGTGCAGAACGCTAATATTTTTCAATTATAATGCTTATAAAGTGCATTAAATCAATAAATAAAACATTATCCACACTACCATGCATTCAATACACACATACAAATATAAAAATAATAATTCTTTATTGTATATAAGTGAAATAACACAAAAGAAATAGCAATTTTAGGAAAAAATGTGCAATAGGCGAGCTTATCTCGTGAAGAGATTTCTTACAGCTAACTCCAGAGAGAAAATTTGAACATAAATTTATTCTGGTTGTAGTGTACAAATAAGCAAATAAAACTAAACTACACTTAACCTAATACGTTAACAATTTATGGACCAAACCAATAAAAATATATATTATATTTAATTAAGTGTTTGACAGATAGTGCAACTTCAATTGTTTTTTGAAAGAGTATAGTGTTTCACTTCTTTGAATAGAAGAGGGAAGAGAATTCCACAGCCTGATAGCATGAACCGTAAAGGAATGTGAAAAGAAAGTGTTACGATGAGGTGGAACACGCAATAGGCAAGCAACAGTAGAACGATTAGGGGAATCCGGAGAGTGAAGAAAATTAAAAAGTTTTTTAGATATTCGGGGCAATAAGGATTTTGGAAACAAAGTAGTTGGTCTTGAGAAATGAAGATGGCGTTCTTATCAACAAGATATTAAAATTTATTGTGGTCGAATTTCGACCAATAGGCGACTTTTACTAGGTGGTAGAGTTTCGCAGCGACTCACCCGGATTGGCACCACCGCCTTACCTATTCCTGCAGCCATAACGTCATGACGTGTTCCGGTTTGGAGGGTAAGGTAGCCGGTAAACTTTGCTCGAGGCCTAACATCCCGGCCTCAGGTTGGCAACGCACCATTACCACCTTTGGTGTCTCTAGGCGGCGTGAATTTCTTTCCATCAGGAATTCCGTCTGTTTGTTTGCCTTCCAATATCATATAAAAAAAAGACTACTAGTTTAATTAAAATGCCTTATTATATGCTATACGTACTAGTATAACCTATATACCCTATTGCACTTACACTGTGCCTTAACTTTGCTGTACCTACCTATGGCTGATTAAATCCCAGCGTAAAATGTAAATTGTCGCCTCTGTGGTCTTGCATTGGACTTGGCTTTTTGCGGTCCCAGTTTCGACCCCTGGAAAGGCAACAAAAAAATGTGTAGTCTCATTTTGCAATAAAAATAACGTTACCCTGGATTGGATATGCGCTTGTCACCTATCAGCTATATCATTGTGGGATTAGTGTCTTCGGCTAGTCGTGGGTTTATAATTTTACAATTAAAGTTGTACCTCTGCTTACCAATTCGGAGAAATGAGCATGAATATGCTTCTCACTGCGTAAAATGCGTAAATGACAAAAACTAGGTAGGTAGTACTACTGCGTT
>NJDC01004382.1:24493-35057 GCA_002245475.1 Calephelis virginiensis
CAAGTAAACTTTATACAAATTCGGGTTTGCTATGTATCTATGGAAGTCCCGCCTCTTACTACGTAGTATTTATATACTCTTTGGCCTAAGTTACTGTTTATTATTTCAGCTACCTGCCAGTTTAAATGCTGTCAACATCGGTCCAGCCAGTTTAGAGGTTAGGCGAAACAAAGAGACAGTGTTTTGGTTTAAGTATCATTTATATGCACTTAGTAAAAACCAGTTATTTTAATATTACAAACAGTCACTCCAATTTTATATATTTGTGAGTATAGAGGTGTAAATGTGTGTTTTTCTGTATTTGTTTGTCCGTCTTTCACGTCAAAACGCAGAAACGGTTTGGTATGATTTTAATGTGGAGATAGTTTTATAGCCACAAATTCAATATGTTTGTGAGTTTATGAGTATTAGATGTTTTCTTTCGTTGTAAAAACGCATCAGAAGACACAATGTTCTCTCTTTGTCCCTAGTAGGTAGTGCGACATTTATTTTATACAATTGTTTATTTTTGTTTTTTTTTCAATTCCTATGAAATATCATTCATCATCATCGATTCGTTAGCCCAACTACATAATGTAAACACAATAGGCACAATTCGACTATACGACTTTTTTTCTTCGTTTTGTCTGTATGTTATTCTGAGGCCTGGAATGGTTTAATATATAAGTAACTAGCGCAGAACAGTAAGCGATTACTAGTTTGTACAAGCTAGCGCTGCCTGTTGCCACAATATTATGAAATATTTTGAAAACTTGTGGTGTAGCTTAATATCGCTTATATTAATTTTGTGACGATTTGAGTAAGCCCGCGAGGACAGGCGTCAGGCTAGAAACAAACAAAAAGAAAAGAATAGCGTATATTTGGACGCCCCGGGATGGGGCGCATCGCAGTGCAATAATCCGCCTAGATCGCTTTCATATATTTTATATTTTCGTGGGCATTTTCCAGTGTGTTTTCCACGCTATACTTCGCACGCGTTCCCCGATGGGGCTTAATGTCCTCAAAATAGTTTTGTTATGTTTTGTATGACAATTACCAGAGGCGTCATTTTCCATACTTTACGATTTTAGCAGGTGCAGGTATTTTATAATATACTACGAATGTCTCATTTAGAGCTCTGCTTCGTGGAAATTAATAAACACAATATGTTATTGTGATTTTCTTTCTATTCCATAAAAGCCAGATTGTTGCTACTACTTCTGTGTCCTTAATCGAACTGGTCACAACCGCATTAAATCCATCCGCGCGGACAGGCGCTTTAACCGCCTTACCGCGCGGAGAACCGCTACGATATTCGCCCGACGCTGCGGTCAGCGGTGCCGTGTGATAATCGCCTTAGAAATGTGTACCTAAACCGTTTTTTTGCTGTCCTAAAAATTATTATATTATATCAGTAGCGACGCCGCCGACAACTGGTTTGTCATAAATATAGATAACCAACCAAGACCAAAAAATTACTAGGCAAGCCATAGAAATAGGTGACAGTAGAAAACTCCCTAAATTAAAAATTCTAAAGGAGTTTTAAATTTAAATAAAAATATAGGCTGGTGTTGCGTCACTCTACACGTAGAGCGTAATATTTCAAAGTGGGCAAAAGTACATTCGCGCTATAACTACGTAGGCGCGCACAGCGACCGGGACGACGCGGGCTTAAGGCACATGGCTCTTGCCAACGCTAAAGCTATATTTTTATTCGAAATGTTAAAATAACCGATATTAAGGTCCAAGCAGAGATTATGAAGTATGGCATTTACGGATTATTATAATATATATTGCGGGTAGGTTTTCAACATGTACTGTAATATAGAGTTACCTAACTCCATCGAGTTAAAGTTGCCGTAATAATGTTTCTTATCGAAATATTCCTAATACAACTACGTTTTTTGTGTGTAAGGTCGTATTTTTGAGTTTAAACTAAACAATGCTGCTTGAGAAGTTCGTAGCAAAAGTAAAAAAAATCTAGATTTGTAATAGCACTATCTTTTAATAAATTATTACATTTCTGGCATTTAAAAAATTAAATGTAGTGTAGTAGAAGGTTGCAGCAAATCTAATGCAATCGAAGTGTGAGAAGCTGATGGTTATAATTATTAGGGTCGGAATATCAAAAGAAAATCACATTGCCAGATTTGAGTGTTATGAAAGGTGTACTGCTTAGGGAATATATTTTAACAGATGTAAAATAATAATGACACAGAATGTGACAAGGCTAACTAACATTCCCACCGCCCACCTCCGCGACCAGAACACGAATAAAGGAAGAGCTCGGGAAACAATAAAAATATGTAAATATATTTTATCAAAGTGGCCACGATTACGAATCGGCGGTAATTTTTAACCGACTGACCTCGAAAAAAAAGCCCGAAGTTGTAAGCGATTTATCCGTCGTTTCTTAACCGATTTTAAAAGCATTTTTTTTATTTAAAAGAGCGAACTCTTGAGGTCATCATCATCATTATGGAGTCTTAGGGAAATCAAAGAAAATACTTAATATATGTCTACCTAGATGAATTACTTATTAAAATTGAAGTCGTCGTTTGGCAGTTTTATTTCACTTAAAAATTTATTACATTAATGATATAATAGATAATATACCTGGAGGACCAAGCGGTGTTTGTTTTTGTAAAATGACTTTTTCTATAAACGAAACCTAACTAAATCGATTTATCGCCTCCTGAAGCCCAGTATAGCCCACACTGAGTTTAATGAAATCTTTGTAGCCATTTCCGAGATTTTATATTTACATACATATTAGCTGTTAACCGCGGCGTTACTGGCTATAAATTGGGATGTTTGCTATTCTATCTTAACAAGGTGGCACACGATGTGCAAATTTGATTAAAATTAGTTTAGTATTTTGGAGTGCATTGCGGGCAAACGACGTGACGAGTAATTTAATTAAGTATAGTAAGAAGATGTCCAAGTGCACAGGTAGAGTTACTTTTGTATGTCTACTCATATGGTTCATGTGAATAAAGTTTTTCTGAATAAGATTCTAGCTTCCAAATCCGAGAACGCTCTTTTGCTGTGTTTGTACCTCGCCGTCTTATAATTATTGATAGTCTATAAAAATATCACCGATCTAGCGAAAATCCCGATGGTTTCTTACGTTAAAGCAAATGCCTTGGGAATGCGTTAAGACAATTTCAAATATATGGCGGTTGAATTACGCGCAAATTCCCTGCATTTGAGCTGAAAATTCCGTGCAGTGCCATTTGTGTTAAATCCTGTATTTCTGTACTAGTCGGTGGACAGAAAAAATTGTACGAGTTTGTGTTGCAACTTCTTTGTAATTATTATGTACATTTTAAACATAAAAATAAATTAAATAGAAACAGAACCCCTTTTCAACTTCCACTTCTTAGTTTTGCATGGACTTGTGCTGATATTAGTGAGTCTATCAGAACATGGGCCTTGTTGTGTGTACGATATCCAGTATTTTTGGTCAGCTTCTTATACAGGTGTTGCTTGCTCAAACTTGCTGTTTTATACACAGTGTTCCATAAAACACAAGATATAAAATCATATATCTAAAGCAAAGCAAACAACCGGTACCTTACAAAGAGGAGTGCAGCCGACCGTCGCGTAAGACAAGGATAGAGAATAAGACGAAGGGTTGCTCAGAGACTCAGAAAGTACCGAGTTTGTGGATGCCAAGTCCCACCCAACGAAATACCATTCACTATAGACGCGCACGTCTATAAAGTACCGCATTTAAAATACGAGCTAGAGAGATAAGGAATATATTTGAGCAAGTTGTATTTTGTATCAAAAAACTATAAATCATTTGACATTTATATACGAAAAAATCAAGCATTTTTTGTTTGTTTGAATCATATAAGATTTGTGTTCAGAAAAGTTGTATTTTTAGAGCTAATTAGGTTCAAAGTTTAGGCCAGAGGTAGAGTTATTCCCGACCTCAAATTTGATACTTTATGGGAACTTCGTAACAATAGCAGAGAGGGGGGAGAGGCGCGCGCATGAAGTACCGTATACCGTTGTTCGGGAACAGTGAGATAATAAATTCGTTACTTTATGGGCGCGTTGCCTAGAGAGGATATGCCAAGATAACAGTAACTTTCGTACGCCTGTAGTACTGTTATGTACGTATCAAGTATAACGTTTTTTTAGGACTTGTGAGTCCTAGAATGGGGGTTTAAGCTATTTTTGGAAATGTCGAGCTTTTGACCTTTGGACTGTCATCAAACTGATATTGATGTCATAGATCTTTTTAGCTACTTAGGTAACTCCTTACTTTCTCGCGGCCGGTCTGTGCCTGGTACTGTTATGTAAGTAGGTAGGTATATAGCGCTAACGTCTTTAGGGCTTATGAGTTATAGATTTAAGGTTTAAACTATGTAGGTCATTAGGTACCGCCTCGTTGGTCGAGTGGTTAGCGTACACGCCTAACTACACCGATCAACCTCGAGGCTCGGGTTCGATTTCCGACAGGGGCAGGCTTTTGTGTGATGAACATTTAGATGTCTGTATTTCCTGGGTGTTTATTAAATTTATTCTGATATCTATCTAATTATTTCTATGTATTAGTATCGTTGACTAACACCCATAACACAAGCATATACCTAATTTGCTTACTTTGGGGTTAACTTTGGGGGTAACTTATCCAGGGATATTTATATAAAAAAAAGTTATATACTATTATATATTTATTTATATTTATATATTTTTATATTAATTTATATTTGTAAGAACCGAGTTTTTTGACCTCATGAGTATCGAGGTATAGGTCCTGCATTTCAGTATAAACTAGCTATTGTCTGCAACTTCGTCCACGCTTTGAAGTGATTTTTTGTGGTTAGTGACGAAAAATAAAGATTTATTTTTCGTCACTTACTAGATGTTGACTCAGGGTATGAACTACCAATTACACAAAATTTGGTAAAAATCCGTTCAGTAGTTTTAGCGCGAAAAGTGAACAGATTGTCCGTTTGTCTGTTCATCTTTCACGCAAAAACATACAAAAATTTAGTTAGGTACCCTCGTTTTGGATTCTGTATCTTGCATACAATACAGGACCTATTTTAAGTGAAGTAAAAAAATAATCTATGTACAGATTTAGTTTTGTTGGGTACCACCTACCTACTGTTTTAACATAGGTATGTTTGATATCTACCCCCTACCTAGTCGAATAAAGTTGTAAAATCCGCAAGGTTGGCAACAAATTAGTCCTTAAAAAAGGTTTTTGTGCAATTTTGTAACAGATAATTATAGTAGTACCTACCTACCTACCTGTTTTAAATACTTATGAAATGACTAGCTGTTGCCTGCGGTTTTGCCCCCGTGGTCCCACAGAAACAACAGTAAGTTTACCGGCTATCATATCCTCCGAACCGGAATATGTCAACGGCAAGCACTGACGTTATGGCGGCAAGAATAAGTAAGGCGGTTGTATTAATCCGGGCGAGTCGCTGCTAAGCTCTACCACCTAGTCAGATGTCACGGTGCTAGTGACGGTACGCCTATGCTCGCCTACGCTCGCGACTCACCCGGATTTGTACCACCGCCTTACCTTTTCCTGCCTCCAAAACGTCAGTGATCACCGTTTACGTGATCCGGTTCGGAGGATAAGGTAGTAGGTAAGCTTACTTTCACTCGAGTGCCTCAGGTTGGCAACGCAACATTAACGCCTTTGGTGTCACACAGGCGTCGTGAATTTCTAACAGGAAATCCGTCTGCTTCTTTGCCTTACATTATTATAAAAAAACTAGCTTTCCCGGCGAACTTCGTTCCACCCGTTCAGTTTGTACGAGACATTTTTTTTTCCTAGTTTCCTCGCATTTTTTTTACCCTTTTTCTTATCTTTTAAACCTTCCCTGGACTTGAACAAATAATTCAAAGCCAAAATTAGCCAAATCGGTTCAGCCGTTTTCGAGTTTTAGCGGGACTAACGAACAGCAATTGATTTTTATATATATAGATGAACAGATACGGTCAAAAACAGGAGTTAAACATAGCCTACTTTTATTGTAATTGTTTTGAGTAGTTCGCAGGTGAGAGGGACCCATTAAAAATACGTGTCTGATATCAGGACCAACAGCTAGTACATAGACTTTTCTAAATATTGATTAAGACAATTTCAAAATAGAAATGTAGTTTAGAAACATTTAGCAAAAAGATACTCGAAGACGCCGTCTAGACTTTTTAACAATGCGTACGTCGTAGTTATTTTTATTTTATTCTGAAATTCTGGATATATTCAAAATAATTGGAGCAAATTATCCAAACGTAGCCTCGAGCTGCTAAAATCCTGGATAAATGGGCTTGATACTCCAGTCAAAGTTATCAAGTTGGATGCTATAAAAATACTAGTTAGGGCAGTATAGGCATGGTCCCAAATACTAAAACCGTAGCTAAGTGAGTTTTGACGTCTGCGTCTCAACGGCTAGTTTTAATTAGTACATGCCACTTGCGTTGCCTTGCGTATTCCTATAACCATAAATTTAGGATAGCAAAACCAGTTAAATAAATTCCGATCTTTGATCCGCGTATCAGGATGGCTTATGTCTTACCGCTTATATCTTTTGGAATTAAATTTTTATTTCATTATTTAACCTTAGTTTATCTTTTAACATTATATACCATACTTAGGAAGTCCCAAATAAAAATATCAATAAAATTCACTAAGTACTCATTGTTTCCTGAAAACACGTAAGGTTCATTTACTAAAAATAGCGACGTCATTAAATTAAGGGGTAATTTTTTTATTGGAAAGATCAGCGATAAGCACAAGGCTATTCTGATGTTAAGAGACAACCGTGGATTATAGACAACATAGATGTTACAGGTGCCGTTGCCGTCCTGCAGCCCGTATGGTAGGCCTATCTCTATCCTCCAAACTGGAACTCGTCAGAGTCGTTACGGCGGTAGGAATTGGTAAGCTCCCTAACCAGCAAGTTACTGCACAGCTCTACCATCAGTGGTCTTATCAATAATGACCTATAACCTGTGCTCGCCAGTTTCTACCTGTCTGGCAGGGAGGCAAATGGTTTATTCTTCCTAGTGGACCAGGGCCAACATGGGAGAAAAATTCTGCGTTACTGTTAGTCGTTAAATTGGCTATTAATAAAATAGCCAACTTTCTAACATTCTTGAAGTTTGTAGGTCGATGTTGTCACTGTTTTTTGTAAGCGTACTAATATTAAAATTGATACAAGCCTCTGTGGTCTAACGGTTCAGTTGTTGGACTTGACTGCATGAGGTCCCAAGTTCGAATCCTGAAAATTGGGTTTCGAAAAAGAATATTGGGTCTTTTTCAATTTGTCAATTTTCTAATTAAAAAAAAAAACGTTGCTCGGGATTGGATATTTGCCTGGTTGGCGATAGGTTTGCCACCTATCACATTGTGGGACTTAGTGTCACCGGCTAGTCGTGGGTACCCTGGTTGTGCCTCTGCCTACCTCTTCGGGAATATGGGTATCAAGATACCTTATACAAGTTAAAACATTTATTTTCAGTATCCAAACCAAAGTCATCAACGCGCGTGATACTACTGGCTGCGTTCACTATAACTCGATAATAGTAGTTTTTGTTCATAACGATCAATTTGGGCGGCTACAAATTTATGAGAATTGCATAATTAGGGGCTCAGCCAACGCTGCCTGATATTTTATTGGTTGTTTTTAAATTGTGATACCACGATTATTATAAATGGTAAAGGCCTACAATAAGCGCAACTGTAGCATGATTTTTTTAACTACTTCTGGAATGAGGTTAGTAGGTATTTATGCTTGAGTAATAATTATTGTTCTTCTCTTTTGATAAAAACTAAATAAAATAAAAAAATGACTTTCAAAATAGTAGGACATTTTTATTTTATCTATTTCTTTGAAGTAAGTAGGTTATCCCAACATCTTACTAAAATAATTTTATATCTTTTTTATTTAATTTTTTTTGGTTCTTGGTTGGTCTCATCTGACGAGTGGATTTTTAATTTTACCTCTTTTAAAAAATGAAAATGTCTGTCATGGAAGGCCTACTGTGCAACCTACTCTCAATGAAATTGTTATTATGGCCCCAGGAATAGGCAATATGGTGTGTGAGCTGGACAGCAGTCTATCATCAGTGGTCTTGGTGTTAATTACCTGTATTTTAACCTGTATTCGCCTCTTACGGCCTGTAGAGGCTGTACGGGTGTAGAGGCAGATGGTCTGTTCCACTCATATGGCTTACATTGACGAAAAAGGATGCAGCATTTTTATTGGAAGGCAAAAAAGCAGACGTATTTCCTGGTGGTAAGAATTTCACGCCGCCTAGAGACACCAAAGGTGGTAATGGTGCGTTGCCAACTTGAGGCCGGATTGTTTAACCTCGAGCAAAAGTAAGTTTACAGGCTATCTTGCCCTCCAAACCGGAACACGTCATGACGTTATGGTAGAAATAAGTTTTTGTAGTTGAACTGTCTGTGTGAGCAAACGCAGTTATTATAAAATACGAAATAACATATTCTGAGGCTAAGAAATATTAGGTATTATTTTAATATTAGATAGGCATCATTTCGCCCGAGAATTTATGGCTACTTTTGTTCATGTGTTATTATTTGGTTAATTTTCGCGTTTTATTATATTTTTATAAAAAAAAATTAAACGATTAAATTAAAATAATTATAAAATTAAATTATTTTTATTCGGTTATTAACTAACCGAAAACTCCATTGAGATTTCAGCATCCATAAAGACTTTTAAAATATGCAATTACCAACAAACGGCAGGAATATTAAGCGCAGGTATTATGTACGAAAAGTTAGAGTGCAACTACACTTTATACCAGACTAGCAATCCGCCCCGGCTTTGAAAGGGTACAAAATATACATATAAACTTTACTCTTCAATCACTTTATCCATTAAAAGCAACCGCATCAAAATCCGTTGCGTAGTTTTTAAAATTTAAGCTTACAAAGGGACATAAAGACAAAGATAACGACTTTGTTTTATACTATGTAATAAAGACTATAATTTAGAAAATTGTTGCTATGGCGACTGAAATTGATACGAAATTTATGTCATATACATAAACTAACAATTTTAATAATGGGTTCCCTTAGGTAGACTAGGATATTACACCTCTTAAGGGAGTTCCTTTTCAGATTATCGACCTTTCCTCTTAACTAGAACGTAATAATAGCGAGCACTGATGTAATGGCGATAGGAAACGATAGGGCGGTGGCATGAAGGTCAACACCTAGTAAATAACTACACTAGTTAACTTTTCCAGTAATTTACTAGATTTCTAGATTTAGGTTTTTCCAGCTGATGATAGGGTGTTCACATCCCCACAGCATAGCAACTAAAAAAATACTACTAAAAATACTAGTATACCTAATATAGAATACACATGGCACGACGATCGTTTTTTTATTTGTTTGCATAATGTTTTTATAGGAACATAATGTTTTAGCGAAAAAAACGTCGGTTGGTACAGCTGTTGTCGCCGGAAATGACGCCGGATACAGGTGCACCGACTTCCGCTAGCCTGTGACATACTTATTAAAGGACTTTATTGCACTTTCTCTTAAAGGGTTATGTTGCTAAGGGAAAGGATATTTTTAACCGACTTGAAAATGGGAGAAAGTCCTCAACTCAACTGTATGTTTTTTGTACGTTTATTACGCGATTACTCGGCCAATAGTCGACCGATCTTGATGGTTATTTTTTAGAAAAATAGATCATGATTTCCATATCTATTATTTTATCGTGATCCGAGTGGTTTTTGAGTAATATTTAATAGTCATCAGTCATTAATGATTGGTCAAGTTAAGTGAAAAATGTATGCATTAAGGGGCCATGTATGTTAAAATACGTCAGCAATATACTGTTTTTTTCATACAAAGCAATTATGGATCTTGGCGAAAAAATTCACATGATTAACATTAATATGCTTTATAAGACTAGGTTTTCCAAAACACGATTCATTTCACTTTGCTCGATAGAAAAAAATCAAAAAGTTAACCCTTTTTTGAAAGCAAAACCCATCTGTCTACTTCAATTATGAAAATATCGAGACCAGATTTAACATAAACATAGATAAATATTATACCTAAAAGATAACTGTTTCAGTTTTTACATTTTTTTTTCAAATTACTTTTATAGTGTCAAAAATAGTGATTTGGGGCTTTCGACATTTACTTTAGAACGCAATATTTCATAGTAATCATGGAACGAAGGAGTGCGCTGATTGGCTCTTCTGGCTGACTAAGTATGGGGCCTTAACGTATCTATGTAACTCAAAAACTCATGGTATGGTGTTGATGAGACGGTTGATGAGGTACGTGAGACCATTTCGGAAACATTTGCTGTGTCAAATGATTACGTGTTACCTACCCAATCTATCTTTTTCTACACGAATTTAATCTATCCCTGAAGTAAGCAAATTATATGCTTGTGTTATGGGTGTTAGTCAACGATTCTAATAGTTATTAATACTTTAATAGATACCAGAATATATTTAATAAGCACCCAGACCCGGAAATGAAGCCATCTAAATGTTCTCCACACAAAAGTGGTCTTTGCAGTTTTGCTGAACTTAATTATTATTTATTTTAATTCGA
>NJDC01004382.1:43722-90493 GCA_002245475.1 Calephelis virginiensis
CGTAAGTAGTTAATGCCATTACTTAAATTAGAGAAATAAATATTCCACTTGAATCTGTATTATATGAAGATATTATATTTTCATAGAACATGTACTCTTATTTCAGCGTAATTTCGGTCAATACAACTTGTGAAACAGTAACCCACGGCTTAATATTTATATATCATAACAAGTAACTAATAATAATACAATCCGATAATTATTGTGTTCATACATTTCGCTACACACGATTCATTACAAAACTTAAGCTGCAAAAGTTTGTTGAAAAAAGATTAAAAATATAATTCGAAATTTAAAAATTCAATTATTTTAAATTTCAACAAAATATTGCAGCTTGTCTATGCCTCACCTACAGATTACAAACTAAGTTCAGCGACATTTATTGAATATAAAAGCCTTTCGCCAACTCCTTACTTTATGGTATAGTCACATTGTCAGAAGCTTTTAATTTGAAGTTATATTAATAAGTAAGGTAAAGGAAGGAAAAAAGACGCACCCTTAATTTCCTAAGTGTTATAACATAATTGTTTAAAGATTAATTTAAACTTTTCTGCACATCATAGTTAATATAGCATTTATCTGTATAAGGTAATAAAAAAACATACTTTTAACAAATAATGTTCTTAACAATGTATAGTTCAACAATACATACATTTTAATATATTTCTTGCTTGTTTAAAATAGAAAAAATAATTAAAACATTTTGAAATTTATAGTTAAGATCAATGCAATTATTTTTACACACTTAGATTGCTATGGACCAATTTAACAAAGTTTTATAATAATTGTAATACAATTTCGAGGGTTCTTGAAGTCCACTTACTAACAATGTGACACGAACCTTACAGTGAATTGTTTTTTTAATGAAATAAGTTATGAGCTAAAGGATAACTATTATAAAAACATAGACCATGAAATATATTTTCTAAATTATAAATAACTGTCAATATGTAAATCTGGAGTAAATGTTTTGGCAAAATAATTTAAGAATGACGACATTTTCATAATATGCTCTATATTTTCAAAGTTATATTTAAATCATATTATGTCAACCTACTTACTCCATTTTATACATAATAAAACGCTTTTCGAGAACTTACATAAAAAGTTGACAATACAAATTTGAACACGCATTTATTTCATATAATGTTGGTAAGTATATAGATAACTTATTGACCAGAATAATGTTTTATTTAATTAGTTATCGATTATTTGTAAATAAGTACATAAGTTTAACTATTGTTACAAAGTTATGTCATAAATTTTAATTTTTTACTAGATAATGTAAATAGGTATGTAATCTTCGTAATCTTTTAAAACAGGGTTTCCCAAACTATGGGATGCGACCCACTGGTGGGTCGCAAAAGCATGTTGACTGGGCCCTGCCTATAGAATAACACACTACCCTACCTACCGGTACCACACGACCTATCGGTACACACTACACGACCGACAGTTTAATTGTTCTAATTTTGATGTAGTTAATTAATTAAGACTTAATTTAATAAATAATATTATAAAACAATGTGTTCAACCATAGTCCTTTATTCATATTGGTAACAGTTAAATATTCTAGAGGTGGGTCCAGATTTTGGGAACTTTTTTTAGATAGGTCGTAACCCAAACAATTTTAGGAACTACTATTTTAAAAGATTAAGAATATGTAGAAAGTCTTTTTATTTATGGAATAGATGCAAGTACAAAATTAGGTGGTCTACTTTTTATGAACTGAAAAAACGGGTTGCGGATAAAGTATAAGATAGTATACAATCTCTAAGTTACTAGAAACAGTAAAAAATATATTAGTAAAACAGCAAAGAATCTAAAGATCTTTCGATGTAACTTTCTGAAAATCCAATTTGTAAATCTTGAATTAGAGCCTTTTAATAATATGACGAAGATATCACAACAAATATATAGATAAGTCAACATAAGTTTTTAAAAGTCGATTTAAGTCTATATCTTCATTATAGAGTATTATAACAAGATTATGATCTACAAACTGGATTCCAAGCATTGTAAAGACGTGATTAAGCTCACGATTATAAAATAGCTGCCATTATTGGAACTAGAAATACTTAGAATATAACATGGCAATCACACTGTTTTTTAAAGAAATCATATCTCAGAATTTAAGGCAGTGCACTGTTGAATAAGCGTGACGTTGCTATCACTGACAGCATCTACTGACGCAATTATTAAATTAAGTTTATTTTATTTAAACAACAGTTCATATAGTAAAAGATTAAATCGATAAAAAAATCTGAAATGTACTCGCGACCAAAAAAGTCCATGATCTTTAATTTGTTGAACACTAAAATAACGCATGACATACATGTGACGTATAAGATCTCCCATGTTGAACTATAAACAAGGTTAATTATGGTATCTGGAACAAACTATAAAAAAAGCTAATACAGAAGTAATAAAATACGTACATTTTTTTTACTAAAATAACTAAAATACATGATACTGATTCATTAAACAAACTAATTTAAATTTTATTAAAGATAAAATTAATAGAAAAAGAAAAGAAAGAAAATATATTTTTTTGCATAATAAAATAAAAACAAGAAAAAGTCTTACTAAAAGTCAAGTGGTTAATGAAATAGAAAGTCTAGTAACGAAGACAGAAGAATATAAATATTTACAAGTTTAACAAATCAAAGAAAAAAAAACAATTTAACTTGAACGTCGACAAACTGCATTAATAAGATGGAATCGTATTCATATGGATAGTATTAAAATACGAGAAAAATAAAATTGGTCACAGTTTAAGAATTAATTTAGTATTAATTATGCGTTAACAAATGTAAGTTATATTGTATATTTTCGATAAGTTGCTAGGTAATAATTATTCACAAAAATATAATATTGTAGTTTGTTAAGTAGCAGTAGTAGTAGTAGTTTATGGACTTTAGACATGTATGTATATAGTAAATATATTATGCTCTAGAGTATTCATATGTCTTCATAATTACGTCAGCAGATGCTCAGGAAACTTACAAGATAATTTCAGCAATTTCCAATCGTTTCACTATGTTCTTCTCCTTAATTGCCTACGATTTCTTAATTCGTTTCAATCTCTTAATTTTTAAGCTTGTATCGTAAAATAATGATATGCCAACTGTTCGCTTTAGAAGTTCCAAGGCGTGATATGTTTTAAAAAATATCAAACAAACTGTGCTAGCTTGCAACAACATTAACGGTTTTAGGTTCGATTTAAAAATATACAAAATTTATGAACAATTTTAATCACACTGTGCAATGATTTGTGAACAAAAGTTGATTTCTGAGTGCTTTAGACATAAGTGGGGCTTTGGAAGTTAACAACCACTAATGATTAAAGCAAATTAATGAGACAAGTTTTTTCTTAAACTATACGAACGTTTAAAGGAGGTTATAGTTTAGTAGAAAAGCAAGTATTTGTAAAAATTCCTTGCGACACTTTTGTCTGTATATTTACCTACTTACTGGTATTCCTTTCTATTAATTAAATTTTGTTCAAAAATTATTGCTTTTGCTATTTGTGTCCTAAAATTTAAATAAGCCAAATATTAACGTGTAAATCCTAAATCAACTACTAATAACGTTTGCAAATTAGCCACAACTAGTTCATTTATCGAATCAGAATCAGAAAATGCTATCATTTTTAATTTGAGCACTATAAATACACTTTGAAATATTTTATTTGGATATAAAGAATTTTAAAGCAGAAAAACATTAATAAATTCTATTTGATTATAAAAACAGACAACGAGCGTGTACATTTAACTAGAAGATTAAATTATTGCTCTAAATAGGTATACAATTTTAATGTTTAACAAGTTTTAATTGGTTATTTTATGGTTATATATAGGATTTATATAAATAAATATATTGGTATTCATATTTTAAAAAAATATTATTCACTTATTTTTAAGATAAGTAGGACCAATAAATAGGTGGGAAGGTGTGTAAAATAAAAAAATGAAATGAAAATGGAATCTTTATTTACAAATCTTTAAAAATTAAACAAAACTAAACAAAAATCTTTGGTCGATGGGTTTTCAAACGAGTTTATTCAAGGTTTCGGCAATGATGTTGAACATGAAGTTTTTGGAAATGACAGAATGATAAGCAGTGGTAAGGTAGCGAATGAGAGTGAAGTGCAAGACACTAGGCCACAACATAATTACAATTAGACTTAGCTTTATGTTGTCATAAAACTGTTGCCGGGATGTCCTCCTCCTGCAAGGGTTTCCGTTGTTTTTATTTTTAAGCAATTCCAAATTTCACATCTATTCAGAAACCTGTTAACTTGTGATTAAACAACACGATGTTAAAAATTCACGCAACATCCTTAATGAATGTTAAAAATGAATTTTATGAATTTTGTTAAACAGGCGGATACGCCGACAAACAAAGGACATGAAATTCAAACGCTAAAGGAGAGATTTAAACACTTTAAAGTGTAGAAGTGCTTTGTTTTAGTATTGTCAATTCAAAAAGCTGTCTGAATCAAGGCTTTCAAGAAAAGTCAATGGGAATGAAGCCTAAATACAGCTTTCATATATTTGTTATTTGTAATAACCCTCACAAAATAATTTACGAGTTAAAGCCAATTCAATTCATTGAAGTTCTGTGGCTACTACTGTGACCCCAGTGAAAGTTCTCCAAAATAAATTTTAAAACGAGAATCAATCAATGACATTTGGTGGGCCGCTTAAATTGCAGTTGCTGATGTTATCTTTCTGTTAACATTTGATAGTAAGAGTCAGAACAATAAGTAAGTAAATTCAAAAACCACTCCCATTCTCAATATTTGTTCGATTACGATACCCAAATAATTTCATCATCTCCATGTACAGCTATGAGATCATCAGCTAATGTTAAATTTGGCATTGAAGTTTGATCCTCTTCTATAATTGTAACATCTTTTTCAAATTCTAATATTTTTTCGTTCTGAAAATTGGATACATTAAATTATTACAAAGAAAAAGTTACCAATTTTAGACTCACAAAAAATCAAAGATAGGGGATAAAGCATTCTCAAATAATCATATTCCTAGATTGAAATCAGGTTAAAGTTGATGCTTCTTAAACAGATATTTTTTAGAATTCAGATAATAAAAATCATATCACTTTGGGTGACAAATTTGTCGATGCGTCTATTTAGAACCTAACTTAGCGTAGATACAGCAAGTAAATTATTAGAAAATCTGAAACATTAAGATTTAATTATATCTACATAATAAACCTATCTCGAAGCACTGCTTTCGTTGACAATTGAATAGTAAACTTAATATAAAAGCTTTGAGTAAATTCACTATTTTAAATAACTCATACATGACAACTACACAACAGGATAGTTAGTACAGAGATTGTTGCTAAATAAATACCTAGTGTCTATTGTTTAAAATAAATAAAATAAAACGTTAAGTCACGTTAAAATAATTATTTTATTAGTTACCTCAAGTTTTAGTCTAGTGAGCAGTCTATCTCTATCTTTTTTAAGTTCATCACACAATTTAGTTTCACTTTCATCTAAAACTCCTTTAACTTCTAGTTCAGCTATTTTAGTATCTTTTTCGCTGATTGCTCCTTCTAATAGATCTTGGCTGAAATGTGTAATGTTCATCAGTATTCGTAAAATTAAAATTAATTACAATCTATTTTTATGTCAACAAAATCATTAATTTATGTCATATTTTATGACAACAAAACCATTAATTTATGTCATATTTTATGTCAACAAAACCATTAATTTATGTCACATTTTATGTCGTGTACAAAATAGTGAATTTTTCATTGACTTTATGTGTATCTATCTTTATATATATAATAATTCTTGTGTTCGTGTGTTTGTCACTGAACTCCTTCTAGACGACTGGACCGATGTTGATGAAACTTTTTGTGTGTTCAAGGGAATTCGAGAATGGTTGAGATTCACAATTTGGTCTCCTGGAAAATATTTTTTTAAATAATAAGTAGTTATTGATTTTGGAATGTTTCACGTTGGGTCCGGCAGACTGCGCTACTATCGAATCATTAATGTCAAGCGATACGAAGTTTGCTGGGTCAGCTAGTATATTATATATAAAAATGAATGCCACTTTTCGTTGCAATTTTACAACTCAAGAAAGGGCTTACCTATCAGATCCAAATGCTTAGGCTTTGTTCGGACTATTTAGTAAATGGTTTATGGATATGAAGTTTGCATAAAATCGTTACAGCGGTTCTTCATTTATCGCATTTTTGTAACAAACAACAACAACAGTACATGGCGCATCGTTTTGTTAATAGGTACTTTTCTATCAAATTGAAACTTTTTTCAGATGTATTTTGTTTTTTTTTTGTTTTGTTATGTCATTCATAGGGTCGTATACGCAGCGAAGCACGTACCGGGCTGATAGTAGTATAATAAATAATTGAAGATTACATTGAAGTAAATAATATTTGTGTGTTATTATTAAATTTTAAAATGGTTTTCACTGTATTCCATACTAATATTGTGAATTCAAAAGTGTGTACGTTTGTATTTGTATGTATTATTTTTATGTCAAAGTTTATTGTATTTTACTAGCGCCAAGATAGATGAGACTTTGGAAAAAGACATAGGTTATTGTTTACATCATATCGAAACTGAATTACGAGGGAGAGATTAATACTTAGATTAATACAAAAGGGCCAAATGACACAAATGAAACCAAGCTTTGATTAAATATCAAGCTTATTGAGCCAATTACATTAAACAATTCTTTGAAATATAAATAAGTAAATAAATACAGAAATACGAATTATTATTATTACTTACATAACATGTGACAGGTATTTTAGTATAGCATCTTTTTTCAATTGACAATATTGTACAGATTCTTCTAGATGCTTTAGACGCTTCAAAACTGATGAACACGTTTCACAATTAAGGATAGAAGCATTTTGAAATGATAATATTCGTTGTTCCATTTTCTTCATCTGAGCAAAAAAACTATGTTAAACACATTTCTAAATAAACAATTTCGTGACCTGGACTGATCGACCGTCTCGTTGGTAGAAGGGTTAGCGTACTCGCTGAACTCTACCAACCAAACGCGAGGCGCGGGTTCGATTTCAGACGGTTCAGGTCTTGTATGATGGAAAAAAAAGTATCTAATCCCCGAAGGCAGAGGCACGACCAGGGTACCCACGACTAGCGGAAGACTCTAAGTCCCACACTGTGATAAGTATCACAGTGTGGGACCAACCGCTCACGTATCCAATCCCAGACAACTTTATTTTTATTAGTAAATTGAAAATGTACATTTTCTAAGTTTATTGTCGCCCAATCCGGGGTTCGAACCCGGGACCTCAAAGTCAAGTCCGACGCCGGACCACTAGACCATAGAGGCGACAACATTTAGACTAAGAACTCACGGCGCGGTTCTTACCCGCACCCGCGGCGGTTGCGGGCCCGCAGATTCCGTAGATTGTCGATTTATATGCAAAAAGTAAGATCATATTTCACGACGCGATTTTCACCCGCAGCGTCTGCGGTTGTCGGTTGACCGCGAGCGGTCGTCTGCCCTTTACCGTGCGGGTGCCTCGTGAGTTTTGAATTAAATCTCAGAACCGCGAACGCGTGTGCGATTAAAAATCGCTCCGTCTGTTCTGTCTCGACAGATGAACATTTAGATTCAGTTCATTTCCGAGCCTGAGTGCTTGTTAAACTTATTCTTGTAGCTATTTAAGTATTACTGTGTATTAGCATAGTTGACTAACACCCTTCACATTTAATTGATTTACTTTTGGGTTTGATTTGGTTTTTTTAATTTGTCCAATTGAAATAGAGAGTCTAGTATTTGTTTTCTATAAATTTGCAACATTTTTATCTGCTAAAAGTAAAAAAAAACTGTTTTGACGAACTTCGATCCACACGTTCAATTTGTATGGGAATATTAAAATGTCGTTTTCCCTAGTTTTCTTGCAGATGAACGATACAAAATGTATCCTACTTCCGTCTCCTGGTCATTAGCTACCTTCCCATCAATTTTTAGCTAAATCGGCTCAGCTGTTCTTAAGTTATAAATAGTGTAACACACAATTTCTTTTAACGAACAACGAAAAAGCTAGTTGCTATAGAAGACAAAAATGCCAGCGACTTAAAATTTATTTTTCCTTGCCCTAAAGATTTGTATAAAACTCAGCTGGAATTCGATTCAGGAATGCTTACAGAAGTGGCATGATATTTACTCTTTGTTCTGCTAATATCCAATGGTTGCAATGCTTTAATCATGCCGCCCACTTGTCGTTTGCTCTTTTTCTTAAATTAAATTTGTACAGAAAAACTTAAGAATAAGTCCAAATAAAAAATTGATAATACCTTCTGCAATGTCTCAATTCTCCGTTGTTCTTCTTCATAGAAAACTTTTTCTCGTTCTGCAGCTATCATAAATGATTCTTTCAAAGCGTCTTCTAGCTCTAATATTCTTTTTTCTTTATAGGCAGCTGATGCAGCTCCACATTTTTTGTTAATAATACGTTCAAGATCATTGATCCTTTCGTCTTTACTTCTAACTACTGCCAATAGTTGTTCAAATTCAGCTATATTATTGTTTTCCCTTAAAGCCTCCTCTAATATAGAGATACATCTCTGTTGTTCAATTATTTTTGAGTTTTTTATTTCTATTTCCTTGGTCAGGTTACAAATTTTCCTTGTCAGTTTATTTAAATCAGACTGAATATTTCTACCAGTGTTTATATTTATTAAGTCATTGTAACTCTTGCTAAATTTGCACTTGTCAAGTCTATCCACTACCTTACCGCTTTTTTGAAGTTCAAAAAAGCTTTTACTTTTTTTGATTTTGCTTATTTGTTGGCCGTCTGATATTTTCAGGATTTCGGAAAGAATAAGCGATGATTCATTTAACTCTATTTCTAAATCAATTACTCGCATTTTACTCTCTTCTAGTTTTGTTTTAAGTTTATCTCTTTCTTTTAATGTATTGGTTAGATCACCTATTGTTGCTATTTCACTTTGTCTCGCTCGTGCTAGTTCCTACGTATAGGGGTAAAAGATGAAAGAATAAAAAGAAATAAATAAAAAATGAAACGTTTTTACTTCAATAATAAAATTTTCAACAATATAAACTCAAAAATAACTTGAGAAAGATCAACATTGATTTCTTTTTATTAATAGTCAATTGATATTTTGCACAACAAGATTGAAAGCTGGTTAACATCGACTAGTGGACATCTTACTGTTCTATCTACATATATGATTACTTAACAGTTTTACAATATTTTTTTACCATACTTAAAAAATAATCCCGCTGAACACGATTATTATTTTTTCTTTAAACATCACTTAAAAATTATCGCTAAACTATTTACCTTAGTTGTGTGCTGGTTACAATGAACTGAAGTTAAAAACCTGTATACATGTTTTTTTGATTATCAACAAGAGGTGATGTTTTATTATTATCTGAACACTTTATTATATATTCAATACAAATTTTAATAACATTACTTAAATACGAATGCGATTGTAAAGCTTATGTGAGATAATTACTTTAAAGAATGACATGGAGTCGGGAGTTGTCGCTCGCGGCATCGTTAGTAAGCGCGACAGTTAAAGAAAAGTTTAAACAAAAAGACAAAATAAATAATCGACAGTCTTGGTGAGAACTAACTTAGAAAAAGCTTTTGAGGAAGCCAGCGGGTCCAGCCTGGTTAGCATGAAACAAATAGTTATTGTTAGTTAATGCCAGATAATGCTTCGACCAAAATTAATCACTGGATGGCCGCGTTTAATGTAAGCTTAGGAATGTAATAAAAAATATAAATACTGCACTATAATAGTTAAAAACTAGGCCAAATACGTGTAGTACACTTGTGTCTGTCCAGTACTTAATTTTGGTCATGAAGATATACTTAATAACATTAAAGTCGATGACGTTTGGCTGCTCTGAATCAAGTTTTCAAAATAAAGTTTGAGTCAAAATCATTCGTAACTAGCATTTTCAGGATACGTCATAAATGTTCAGAGTGGCCAAGACGTCTGACTATTATATGGCTTAAAGAAAGCCAACGTAAAGCGATATCATTAATATTCTGTGTTAACATCACTGATATTCTAAACATAACTTAATTTTGACACTCTATTGCTTTTTTGTTTTATACTGTAGGTATTCAATTTGGTAAACACAGAAGAATTTTTTACTATGACAAATGAAGCAGCATGGCTATTGATTTTTGCATTAAAAATAAATTAAACGATTAAAAATCGCAAGATATATTTGTAATAATTTTTTGAAAGAATATAATAATATCATTTTCGGAAATATACATTAAACATATAATATATAATATGTAATGCGACCAAAGAAAATAAAGAATAATTTTAAGATTACGTATTGAATTTTATATATACATTAAATGTCAAAATATATATAGACTATACTTACTATGTCAATAAAGCATATAACGCATGGACTATCTTTAAATCAAAGTGGAAGTAGTTTATTCTATTTTTACTCCATGTTTATTAATACTGAATTTGTGTAATGTCAACTTCAATCCCAGAGTTAAGTTAGACTTGCCATAATGTACATTTATTTACTAGGAGTGGCTAGCGTACACGCCTAACTATATCGGGTTCGCTTCCCGACGGAGGCAGGCATTTATGTGATGAACATTTAAATGTCTGCATTTCCGGGTCTTGTTGTTTATTAAATTTATTCTGGTATCTATTTAAGTATTTCTATGTATTAATATCAATGACTAACACCCATAACACAAGCATATAACTTGCTTAGCTTAGGGTTAGATTCAATTTGAGTGACTTGTCAACGGACATTTATTTTATATTTATTTATTTTTGGTTTATGTTTGATTTGTAGATTATGACTTCAAACACGCCCTAATTCTAATATCGCTTGTCGTTGACCGTAGCTTATGTTAGTCACATTTTTTTTTATCTAATTTAATTTTTCGATAAATCAAATTTATTTGTGAGTATTTCGTTATAAAAGGATTTTATAGAAACTATTTACCTCTTCTCTTTGTGCTTGTGCTTGTTGCTGACTTTTCAGTTTGGCTTGAAGGTTTCGTACAGATCTGAGAATAAATTGAAATGTATTAGTTACGAGTATATGTTTACAAATGTAATTATAACATTGAACTATGATTTTGTTTGTACCCTATGTCTTTATAACGAAGTATTTCATAATGTGTACTTCTACCCAAGCAAGGAATTTTAATCTTTATTTTTTTTTGTAAATATAGTATCGACGCCTTTGTTGTGTACTATCCATAGTAATTAAGTAATCACTGATGAAAAATTTCAACCCATAAATTTAAAAAAAGTTAGCTTGAATAACACTAATTGAAGGTTTTAAGACATTTGTTATATTTCATTTAATTATTAATAATGAAGCTTAATCTAATAAAAGTACGTTATCGAGATTGGTTAAAAAATAACCGTAAATAAATAGTAATATTGTAGTAACAAAAATCTAAATGTAACATAAAGTATTTTCGTAATTTATTTTTTTCAAAGTTAAGTAAAGGGGAATAGTTTTAAGAAATGTTCATGGATAAGCCTGTTTTTTTGTCCATAGCAAAAGTCGGATTTGAAACTAATTCAAATCTATACACTTTTTCTCGAAAATTTGTGCAAAATTCAAAAGGACCATGCTGAATAAATTTTATATTTAATCCAAACAGTAAATTTTTTTTACAGAAATACTCGCTGTAGCGAATCCATCCAATTATTAATGTCAAATTATAAAAAGTAAATCTTATATCAACAGTAATTAAAAACAGTCCGCAAAAATGCTTCAATTGTTGTCACGCTATCTCCTAGTACGAGTCATGACGTCACCAGTCTGCGAATGCGACTGCGGTTGGTGAGAACCATTTTTATTTACCATGCATTGTTTGTATTTTGCGTCAGATAAAAGTTATAATATTTAAAAAAAAAGTGTTATCGATTCCGAATCGTTTCTCAAAATTTGGCTAGTGCTTTAGATGTAACCCTGTATATGGAAACAATGATATTAATGCATTAATGTCCGGCATTATTCATGAAATAATTTTTTTCTGAGATCTGTGACAATAGAGAAGTATGCAAAATTTCTTAGGCAGTGGCTTCTATTTGACATCAGGTGATCTACCTACTCGTATATCATTTGATTTTTATCAAAATTCTTACTGCTGTAGATCCATGATCTGTTTTTCCTTCTGCGCCTGTTCCTCTTGCGACATTTGCACGAGCTGCAGCAGGCGCTCGGTTTCAGCGGAGAGCCTCTTGGCCTCGTCCTCGCTCTGCTTCAACTGTTGCTTCAACTGATCTGCTTCCTTCTGCGTGTCACCCAGCTTGCGATTCATATCTGTTACTGCTGCTGCACTTCCACCAGCCTATAAATATATAATTTAAATTGGAGATTTTTATGTCATTTACACAAGTATCTTAATATGTTTGTCCACAGCTAAAGTACATTTCTGTATACATGCATTCAACATCATGAAATGTCATAAATTATATTCTAATGGTTTTGCCCCATTATTTTTTTTCTAACAATGCGATTTTAGTTGTTTTAAATTAAATGGTTCAATAATAACTATCACTTAAATCATAGGAAAATCACCCCTACGATTTAGCAGTCCAGCAAGGAACTGAACTTCTTGAGATTCAGAGTTCGATCCCCGGGTCGAGAAACAAAATGAAAAAGAAAATGTGTATATTGCCCGGGATTGGATATGTGCCCGGTTGGATATTTATTTTATTTTAAATTTAAATCATTAAAAATATCCAGAAAGTTAAGTTTACTTACTTTCCTCAGCGATGCTTCCATTTGGTCCATTTGTTCCTTTCTCTTCTTTAACTGTTTGTCTAACTCCGAAAGCGACTTCTCCCTCTCCTCCACTTCTTTCTTTTTATTTTCAACTGCCCTTCTGTTTTCTTCAAATTGTCTCCTCGCGTCTTCTAACTTCTTAAACTCTTCTTGCAGTTGCTTTCTAGCTTGAGCTGTATCTTCCCCAGCTCTGGCATTCTGGTTGCCAGCTGCGTGGAGTTTCTTGTTCGCTTCTTGGAGGTCGAGCTGTTATCAGAAATTACACCATTACGCAAAGTAACACTTTTTTAAAGACATAAAACTTTACGTTGACGATAGAAAGAATTAAGCCAACATTTTCTACGTTTCTTATTCTCAATTCGTAAGCCCAAATTACAACAAAGCGTAACTTTTTACATTTAACATAGCAAAATATAATCGTATCAGCATATTTAATTACAAAAACAATATCCATATTAATTAACATCTGAACATTTTAAGACAAAGTTCACATTACAGATAGAGCAGACATAGCTGAAAAAACAAATTGATCATTTAACTTTTAGCCTTATGCATTTCAGCACCCATTTCGTATATATTTTCAGTAAGTAAATGGTGTTTGGGCAGATGTGTGGTACGATCCTGGTGCAATTTGACGAAAATGGCATTACAGTTCGTGAGTCTGATGTCCAAACAACTTGCGATGAAAGAACTAATAAAATAAATATTAAAATGAGGGGTTGGAGGATGCCCTGCGGGCTTTGGGAGGCATGCTACTATACAACAGTGATGTACATGACAAGTCGCGATGATGATTTTAAATAAAATTTATGAACATCGAAATCATAACATCTACGTCATAACACCGGTGCAATGATTAAGCAGACAACGTACGCGATTCTATAACGGTTCAATCGAGTTTGTGTTATAAGTAAATGTAGAATAAAAAATGTTTTTAAAATTAATACTGATTGCGGATTTGAAAGTTAAACATTTTTCAAACTCGATTAAGCCACGCATTGCCGTCCCGATAACCGGTCGTGCTCGGGCGATCCTCCAACTGACCTGGCTCTTTTCCAATTCCTGAACAAGCATCTCGAGTTGTGACTGGCATCGCTCCCTTTCAACCGCCAGAGACCGCGCCTCCGCTTGTGCTGCTTCGAGTTGCTTCTGAACTTCACGTACATCTGATGGTCCACGTGCCTGCAGTTGTTGAAGCTGTTGTTGTTGCGCATGGAACTGCTTTTCCAAAGACTGTAATCGCTGGTGGCATTCTGAATAAGCTTTTTCTGCTGCAATTGCTTTTGTTTTTTCAGATTCAACAGCTGCTTTCCATTTATCAATCTCTCCAAGCTTCTGAGCATCTTTCTCTGCCCTTTCTGCTCGCTGTCTAAATGTTTCCTTTTCTTTTGTGACAGCCTGAACTTGTTGTTGAAGTTTAGCGATTTCTTTTTCACGATTTTCCATAATCGATTTGGTACCACGTTCTGAATCCTGAGCCATTCTTTTTTGTTCTTCCTTAAGCCTTCTTACTTCTTCTCGTTGCTTTTGTAGCTCTGTTTCTGACGCATTCAATTCTCGTTGGAAATTCACAAGCATGTCTTGCGACTTTTCAAGTTGGGCGACTAACTGATCACGTTCAATAGTCAACTGCTTCGTGTCCGCTTCTAGTTTGACTATTTGTTTTTCTATTGCATCAGCCTGTTTGTCTCTTTGCTCTAGAATTGAAGCCATTTTTTCGCGATCTCTGACAGATTGAGCTAGTTCTTGTTGTAATTTCACTAAAGTTTCCTGTGTTCGGTGATCTAACGTTCTCTGTTGCTGCTCAATATTGCGTCTGGTATTCTGAATCTCAACTCTTAAAGCATCCCGTTCTTGTTCTATTTGACGCATTTCCAAAACTGTTCTTTCTAATCTTTCATGCATACGTCCTAACTCATTTGTCATACGATCATATTCAACTCTAGTCGATTCATTGGTCTCTTGATATTTGGCAAGATGCATTTGTGACTTTTCTAGTTCTTTCGCGAGTCGACCTGCTTCCATTTCTGTTGCATCTCTTGCTTGAATTGCTTTTTCTAGTTTATCTCTTAGGTGTTCTATTTCCAGCCTGTCTTCTGTTCTCGCCTTATCTCCAGCAACTGCTTGCAGTTTCATTCTTTCTATTTGTTGCAGCTCGCCTTTTAGTCTTTCATTATCTTTATCTAGCTGTTCTGAACGCAATTTTAATTTCTCGCACCGGTCCCTGAACTTTTCACACTCAATATGAGCGCGTTCAAGATCTGCCCTCTGTTTTTCCATTGCAGCATTAAGTTTGCTTACTTCAGTCCTTGATAATTCTAACTGAATATTCAATTCATGTAACTTCGTCTCAGCTTGTTCCTTTTCACTTTGAAGACGCTGGATTTCTGCTTGTGAAGCCTCGTAGCGTTCACGATGTTTTTCAAGTTCAACCTGCACTCTGTTTAATTCCGTACTCCATTTATCCTGTTCGAATTGGTATTTACCTCGAAGCCCTTCGACGCGGTCTAGCTCCGAACGAAGGCGAGTAACCTCCTCCTCAGCCTTTCGTGCTCGTTCCAGTTCTAAGGTAGTCTTCTCTAAACGAGTGCGAAGTCGTTCTACTTCTAGTTTTGTTCGTTCATGTTCTTCTTTAGTATCATGATATTTTCCATATCGTGCAGCATATCTTTCTGCTTCTTCTCTAGCCCCGGAAGCGTCAGATTTAACTTTGTCTAATTCAGCTTGCACTCTTCTTAATTCTGCTGACACCTTATCGTGTTTATCATACATTTTCTCTAATTCTAATTGTACCCTTGCCATTTCTTCTTGCGTTTTTTCATTAGATGCTTGTGCTTTACCACATTGTGTCATAGCTCGATCGTATTCAAATTGTAAACGTTCCCCATCAGCTATCAATTTTTCTTTCTCTGCTTGAAGCCTTCTTAGTTCTATTTGTCCCTTTTCATAACGTTCACGAACCATTTCTATATCAACACTCAACCTATCCATATCTTCTTTGGCTTTTTCTTCCATTTCCTTAGTTCGACCCAACTGTAAAGAAGCTCTGTCATACATTTCTTGTAATCTAGAATGCTCATCCTGCAGTTTTCTTTGGTCTTCTCTTGATTTTGTAGATAAATGGACTTGTTTTTCTAATTCTAGTTCTAGGCGATCTTTGTCTGATTCGAGAATATCGATTTTATTTTGCAACCGGTAGATTTCGTTTTGAGATCTGTAACAAGCGACAAATATAATTTTTTTACTTGTACATTTGACTATGGTTGCAACTACACACAAAACATCGTCACCAACACAAGACGACATATAGAAAAATGTACCTATCATACTTTTCAAGCATTTTTTCGTATTCTTTGTGCGCACTCTCCTTTTCTTCAATTGATTTTTGTGTGGAATACAGAGCTTTGTCTAATTTTTCTTTAAGTATCTCAACCTCAGTTAATGCGTCATCTCTTTCCATCTGGAAAGAAAATTATTTTTAATGTAAAATTTATATTTATATCTCATGTATTTAATACATTATACTATATATAAACTACGTTATAGTTAGAGGATGCATATGGATTCTATTGTTTTTTAATATTTATCTATTTATTATTTAGTCTATTGTTTTCTTATATTTCCAGTTATACCGTCAATTTCTGATGCTGTTGATGTGCCTTCTCCCATCTTTCTCTGAGCACGTCCAGTTCTGTAGCAGCACTGTCCCTATCTCGAGCAGCTCTTGCCGCCGCTACGTTTGCCGCTTCAACGCGTTCTCGACAACTTGCAGTTTCTGCTAGCGCATTGTCTCTTTCTTTTTGTACACGCGCCACAAGTGCCTGCAAATTAATGATTTAAAAGTTTTATTGTGAAGGCAAGTATAATTCAAAATTGTATGAATATACAAAGATCATCAGTTGATCCACCTTCTTACATAATAATCAAATATGTCATTAAAATACTTAAAAAAGCCTCGTTGAAGTTTGCAGAGAAAATATCTCTAAAACAAAATTCTAATGACATAATATTAAGTTTGAGAAAGAATAGTAGAGAGATAAAAATTCAAAACGAAAAAGTTTCGGATTAAGGATCGTAACCTTTTATCGTAACCTGTTCCAAAATTTCTTTGGAATATCTTCAACGTACAGGTATATAATTTTCTGTTTCGTATTTCTATAGTTGGTGTTTATTGCATGTATTAATAGTTCAAGCCTATCCCGGTATAAGAAGTTGGTGCGTAGCCAAATTATATAGAAACAGCAGACGATGACTTAGAGAGACGCCACAGTGTCTAGACTTAAATATTGCTTGTGCGTAGAGTGTATATGCGGGCTGGATATCAAGTAATTTAAGGTCAACTATATTTTAATAATGTTGGCAAGTTACATGTTTATAAGATTTCAACATTTTTTCAAATTTAAACAAGTCAAGCCAAGTTCAATGAAAAAATCCAGAATAGAGTGTAGTAGTACATTCGTGCTAATTTGATTCTTTCACTAATTGAATATGGTGTAACAAGCAAACATTAATTTTGCACGCTTATTAAAATTTAATAGACATTTGAGCTTTTCTAGAATATTAAATTTCATATACGTGGCTTATACAGTTATTGATCATGGGAATGTTCAAATATAGGTTCACCTGATCTGATCAATAATTAAATATAGACTAAAGTACTTCAAGCTTTAATTTGACATTATAGTAAAAAAATATACAATGATACTATTATTTTCTTTTTTTGACATTTTTTTATATTTGTAATACTCCTTGTCTCTTTTTAAGTCTATTTATTCAATGTTTTAATGTTTATTGTGTTGGCATACTTGTATGTTGCTGATTGTATACTAGTATCCTTTGTTAACGTTGAGACCTACGACTTATACTTGCGTTAATATCGGCTTTCTGTCAACTAACCTATTTCTGACACCATATCGTCAATGCTTGCGAATGAAGTGAAAATCTATATCTTGAAGATAAAGTAGTACCTAAATAAATACACTCATTTAAATTCAGCACCTTAATTTCAGCTGAGCTATAAATAATAATATCTTAAATTTCTATAAGTGCCTGTGTGGTCTAGCGGTTCAGTTGTTGAACTTGACTGCATGAGGTCCCGGGTTCGAATCCTGAAAATTGGGTTTCGAGAAAGAAAATTGGGTCTCTCCAATTTTCTCATTCAAATTCAAAAAAACGGGCAACAAAAAGAAAATTGGGTTTTTCTAATTTAAAAAAATGTTGCTCGGGATTGGAAATGTGCCCGGTTGGCGATAGGCTTGCCACCTATCACATTGTGGGACTTAGTGTCTTCGGCTAATCGTGGGTGCCATAGTTGTGCCTCTGCCTAACCCTTCAGGGATATGGGCGTGAAGATGTTTTTTTTCTATAAGTGCCATGTATGTCCTACCATCGACTCATTGTCGATGGCCTTTAAAATAGGATACCGAATGTTTTACTTACTTGTGCTTTCTCATGTTTGTCTCTAAACCGATCAGCATCCAGTTGGGCAGTGTCTCTTTCTTTCTGTAGTCGGGCTGCTTGACCTAGAGCCTTATCCAATTGTGATTGTAATGACTCAAAGTCATAGGCAGACTTTTCGCGATCAACTTGTAACTGAAATAAATAAAAAGCAGTGTTAAATGTATATTTTGAGCAATCCGTTAATTTACTGGGAAATATATTTGTACCTTTAAGTATAGTCTTTATTTACATCGTCATATACAATGTAAATGTGTGTATATGAACGTATCTGTCTAAACAAATGACATTGAAATTCTATGACTGTTAAGCGTTAGCGCTAAATTTAACGCTAACCAGCCCCTACTTAAGTGGTGCTTAACGTAAGCTTTAACGTGCTGATTAAGAGAGCAATACTCATGAAGCTATAGACCACTACTGGAAGTTACACTCAGTAGCTACTTTTGATCTATTTATTTACGGCATATTGGAGAATCATCCGGGCTAGGTGCTAAAAATCTAGAAGTGTGTCATAGAAATGTGTGTGAATAGAGGCCTCGACCTAATTTATCCCAAGTACTGCTACCCCATTACGTTTTCCATTATTTTTATCCAGTTTTCTAAGCCAGGGATTTGTTTCGATATTACGAGACCTGGTTAGAATACATAATCAAAAATAATAAAATAAAAAATACGCTTCTGCTAAATGTCTCCTCACAAGCTTTACTACACTCGTGTTTCAAAGAAATTTTTGTTTAAACATAAAACAAAGCTAATAGACAACTTTCTGACGAAACGCGTATAAAGGACGTCAAACTTTAGCTTATTCTTAATCTCTTCTCATAATTTGATGTGGGGTGATCCTATTTATACCTAAGAATAAAACAATTTTTTGTCCAAATAAGGGACACACAGGCTTTGCAAATTCTTTCGAATTTTTTCTTATATAAGTATCGAAATTTTAGATTTGAAAGCTGAAATGTTAGAGTCCTAAAGAGTCAGACTTCAAATATATTTTTGTGCAAATACTATGGTTTAAATACTAGCTTTCTTTACTAGATTACATTATGATTTAAATAATATGTTGTCAATAGGCAAAAAGTTTCTGCTTGATAAAAGTAAAAACTATGACAGTAAATCTTACCTTCCTTACTTCAACAGCTGATTTATCTAACTTCTCTTGTAACTTATCTATCTCAGAATGTGCAGAGTCTAGTGATGCTTGCAATTTGTCTTGCTGTAGTTGTGCTTTTCCTAAAGTTGCTTGAGTTCTTTCTAACTCTTCCCTTGCCTTTTCTAACTCTGCGATTGCTTTGTCTCGTTCAGAATGAAGCCGACTTATAGAAGATTGTAAGCTGAAAAATATTTTTTATTTTAGAGTAATATTATTTTAGTTTGTTTTGTTTTGTAATAATTTTGACTGACTATCTCTAAGTTACTGTAGCGCTAAGTCGATCATATATCGAGGACAATGTAGTTACTGACTAGTTATAGCAATTCTATACCTAAAATAATTCAATAGTTAAAGAAAATTAACATATATAGATGTACTGTGTGGAGTGTTAATAATTAAGTGAATTTGTACATTGCAGATATTTAAAAAAAACTGAAGCCGACTACAACGGAGTCGCAGAACCCATTTTTAGTATTTTTAGAATGTTTGTCTGTCTATCTATTTGTATTTGGGCATACTTTGTTTCGAGGTAGATATGAGATACTTTCTATCCCGCTTGATATAAGGGTTCCCGTGGGAGAGGGGCTAAAGTCAAAACATAAATTGGTTTAAAATAATTCAACAACATGTAGTTCGATTTTATAAACTCCTTGTTTGTTTTGTAGTATGTGTGATACAGATTGTCCCTTAATTTTTTTATAAATTGTAAGCTTTATTAGTTTAGAAATTAAAGACACAATAGCATACAGTATAGAGTGACTAAATAACTTGAAATCCAGATTGTATATTTGAAAGTGCAGGTCATCTTCACGCTGAGTGCAAGAATTGTCGAGTCCCAAGTGAAAGAATTTCGCCGTATCGTCTACTATTAATATAAGAAAGTTGAGTGATACTGAATAGCAAACATTATTACTTATCACGACCAAAAACGTGTTGTATACTCATATTTTATCCACAGAAATAAGAAAGTTTATATACCACCTTTAGACCAAGCTCGATGAAAGTGCTTTTACCAAACAAAATCAACATTAGTGATGAAAAACTGTGAGAGATAACAAGCTGTGGCTAAATATAGTGGCTTAAATCTAAACTGTAAATCTGAAAATAATTGCTTTTTTAACATTAATATCTACTTATCACATAACTACATTAATTGGAAGTGACTAATTTTCATAAAAGTAACAATAAGCTATATTGAATATAAAATTATCTTTTAGTATCTGGATTTATTATTTTTTCCAATTACCTCCCTAACAGACTATGAATATTAATAACATTCAAACTTATAGTACTTACCGATCATACTCTTCTTTCAAGCTGTCTTGTTCCGTTTGTGCATTTTCTAGTTTTGCTTTAAGGCGATAAACTTCACCTTGAGATTTTTCTAATTTATCTTGAAGACCACTTGCTTCAGATCTAGCTCTTTCAGCATCAGCCTGAGTCACCCTCAGCTCTGCCTGTGTTCGCCTTAGCTCTGCTGATATTTTGTCAGCTTTTTCTTGAACTCGATCTAATTCTTGCGAGGTAGTTAATGTACTTCTTCCAAACGTAGTTTGTGATCTTTCTAGTTCATGTTTAAGTCGTTCATTTTCTAGTTCTAATCTGGCTAGTCGTTGCTTCGCTGCTTCCCAATCAGCACCCGATCTACCAACCTCACTTGCTGCTTTATCAAGTTCAGCTTTAGATTTTCCTAACTCAGATTGAGAGCTTTCCAGTTTAGCTTCAAGTCTATCTTTTTCTGCTTGTGCTCTTTCTAATCTGGCCCCGAGTTTTTCAACCTCACTTTCAAGTGCATGTAGTTTCATTTTGTAGTCAGCTATTTCTCTTTCATGCAATTCTCTTTCTTCATTCTTTTCGTGTTCTGCTCTATCTCTTTGCTCTCTGAGCTGCTGAATTTGTTTTTCTTTGTCACCAATCACTTCTTCTAACGAGGACAAGGCTCCTTCCGAGGAACAATGATGGGCTTGCATTGCGTTTAGTCTTGCCCTAGCCATATCTACTTGATTATCTTTTTCTTTAAGCAAGTCTTCCAAGTTTTCAATCTGTAAAGTATTTTAGGTTAATTGACTTTGTCCTTTAAAATATATAATAAAAAAAGACAAAAAAAACTAAAGAGAAAATAAACATACCTTTAAACTAAAACCACAACACAAAAAACTAGCACTTAGAATATAATATAAAACAAACAACAATAACAACCTACGTACAAAAGTGACACAAAAGATACTTAAAATTTAAACGGAATGATTAAGAAGAGTTTTCAGACTTTTAAAGGATGATCGTAAAACTTTTATGTAGAGCCGTCAAAATATAAAGTTATGATCCGCAGCGTCAAGGATAAATATTATGATTCAGTAAAATTTTACAATATTTTTTTCAGACGCGAAAGTACACTTGTGAAGTGTATTGATGCTCTTAATTGTGACACCGAATGTGATTCGTTCGGTACATGAATAAATTAAGTGAGGATATCAAGGGAGTCAAGAGAAATCTCATCTCATCACACTTCAAAGACTTATCAAATGGGAGTAATGAGGGCTCTTCAAATATCACGTATTTTTTATACGCAAGCAAAATTAAAATTGCTACATAATAGTAACACTATTAATTAAGTTAACAATCGTATCTAACTCTACTCTACTCTACTAATACTTGTTTTCTTTCTCAGAAATTACAATTACTATTTTCAAATTATTTTTTGCGAAATGTACATTATTCAAATGATTCCTATATTCCAACAACTTTCTTATAATTAAATCAAGTTTTTTTTTAGTTCACCCTAGACTTTTTTTTATAAAAGAACCAATTCTTTAAAGGTGTTTCGAAACCTTCTACAATTTTTAAAATTTTCAAGTTTTTCATTTTGTTTTTACATCTAAACAAAAACACTAATCATGGTATTTTACTCTTATACAATTTTCAAAAAATCTCATTAGAAATTGGGAAGTGAGAGGGTAAATTGAACCAATGCTATGTCATCTCACCGAGGGAAGAGGTGTTGGGGTCGAAAAGGTACTTAAATACGTCATGTAGTTAATGGTGACATGCACTTCAGCAGAGCCAGCCTAATAAATACCAATTGATAATATCTTAATATACTGTATATAACGGGTGTAACACCCGTATGTGGCGAGTAATTGTACTTACTAGTGGTCGCCCATTGGTCGAAATTCGACTTTATTAATTTTAATATCTTGTTAATAAGAACGCCATCTTCATTTCTCAAGACCAACTACTTAGTTTCGAAACTATTTGGTGCGCCATCTGTGATCTTTTATCATTATCATCAATGTAATTGTTTGTGTGTGTCAAATGCATGGTAGTGTGGGTAATGTTTTATTTATTGATTTAATGTAATTTATAAGCATTATTAGTGAAAAATATTAGCGTTCTGCACTTCTCCTACACATAAACTCTAAGTGTGCCAAATTGTATGCTCCTGCGTCCGCGCAATTTTCGTAAAAAGGGGTCAAAATATTTGGCATCACGTATTAATATATTGATGATTAAGAAATAATTCGATGTAAGAGTGATTCCGCTCAGAAGCGTACTCTGCAACTCCTACTAGGAGACAGTAGGTATATTCATTATTGAGGAAATCTCTGCCCGAATGCTTCCGATAGCGTTCGTGTAGAAAAATGACATTTTTAATAATGGGTTTAATAATTTCAATGAATTTAAACGTTCATAGAAATCTCCTTCAACGCGCCGTATTTTTTCAACCTTATTTTGGAAGACTAATTTTATTGAATGTTCGAATAGAGAAATATATAACTAACGCAAGACTAAAACTCCCACGAGCCTGGCTATCAAAAAATATTTTGTTTTTATTTATTTGTCTATGAATGTAAAAATTTCATTTGCACCCTGCTCGTAAAGGCCTACCATAGGGCCAAATTATAAACCATCCACCGGGAAGCTGCGACTGTGCAGTTTCAATATAATCGCAAATATGGGCAAAAAGTAATTTATATTTTCTGACTAAAGTTTAGGTATAACATTAGCAACTTATTTTTACTTTCAAAGGTAACTACATATATGGACTACTACCACAAAAAAAGCGATTGCTGCAATCCCAGACATTCAAAGATATGTTTTTTAAAGTACCGGTTTGGTACCCGTTTTTGGTCAAAGTTCTCAGTGATACTAATGATACACAGGTGCTGGGGTTAAATTTCTACAAATTTTAAAGAAATCGCCCCAGACAGGATTTGAACCTTTCTTCCAATCCTTATCCTTTCCGAGTAGGTACAAGTTTCGGGTGGGTCTGGCTCATTAAGCTGACTCTGCTGTAGACATTGATGACACGTTTGGTATTTGAAAATATGTGCAAGCACTCTAGTAGATTTAAACACTCTATATTTGGTATAAATTTTATTTTGTTACTTTCGCACAATTTAGAAATAAAATTTCGGCACAGACTAATAGACTAATAAACCGTTCATCCGTTTTGTCTATCTAGTGTCACTTTGGATATTTTCCCGAGAAACACTGGGTAATCTCAGAACAGTTGCAGGGGTTCCGCAAGATTTGCAAAATAAATAGAGAGTCCACATCTGATAACAGATAAACCACATAAATAGAAAGAGAGAGAGTGTGTGTGTGTGTGTATGTGTGAGTGTGTGCGTGTGTGCGCGCGTGTTTCTCTCTCTCTCTCTCTTTCTCTCCCTCTCTCTGTATGTGTGTGTGTTTGTGTTTGGAAAGTTCTTAGCTACATTAAATATAGTTTTTGTCGAAGATTATTGATTTTTTTTCATTTCAGTATAATTTTAAACAACAACAATTTCTAATAACAGATTTATATAATTTTAAATGAATCCGTAATGGGAATGTAACCACTAACACTACCCGTCTTATTAATAAACATGGACTAACGTAAGGGTAAAATTAAGTTAATATAATCTGTATCACATTGTAATAAAGACAATAATACGAGGTTGAACCTTGAAATCTATTACTCCGTGTTTATCTATTAGTAAGATGGTACTAGAATATAACATAATCTACATTTATTGTGGCAGGTGCTGAAGATAAAAACAAAATCAGTGATTTAGTTGAATGTGTAATAGAGGAACTTTAACTACTTACGCTATAAAAGATTAAAAGACAGCTAGCATAAATTACAATGATTGATTACATTCATGGGGTAAAATTAGTGCATAATGACTAAAACTAATATTTAATTATGAATTAGGCCCCATTTTCATAATTTTGGTACTACATATTATAATTTATAAATATTACTATTTTGGTCTACTAAGTAATGAATTGATCAAATGTACACAACAAAAATAAAAATTATATATAAAACCACAGTATGACATAAAATGAGCACAAATACGTAAATCAATTAAAAAAATAACAGTACCATACGTAAATATAAAGCAAATAATTGAAATAACAATTTTTTGAACATAATGAAACATAACACTGTAAAAATAATACTAAAAGCTATTGGATTTATTCAAACAAGTACATCAATAAAATAAAATAACTAACTCAATACACATGGAAAAAGTAACAGATATTAACAGAGCCAGTCAGATGAATTTACTGGTAAAAATTTGAAGCCGCTTTGAAATATTAGGGCGTTTGAATTACTATTTATTATTTTTTACATTCGAATTTTGAATCTAGTATTAAATGTGCATTATAACGTGCATGTACGTAAACATTGATCAGCAAAAACAACGTTTTTATCTTTAATTTTTTAATTCCGCTAACTTTGTGTCAATATTTAAAGGAAAATATTTATTTCAAATGGGAATCTCTGGGATTTTTAGGTATAATATTCTATAAAAAATAAAATAGTTTACATAACAATGCACAATGCAATACCCACGTCCTATGCAATTTAATTGTTACCTTTCTTTGTAGAACATTAATCTTCCTGTCTTTGATTTCTGAGTGATCTCGTAGTTCAGCTAATTCGTGTGCTGCAGCTAAAGCCGCAGCGGTCTTCTTTTCAACCATTCTGCTCTTTTCTTCTAATCTTGCTTTTAATTCTTCTACCTATATATGAAAAACACATTCAGAAAAGAAACTAGCAATTTTGGAACACTTCCTCAAGGAACTTAATAATTCAGGAGGCTGATTATGTATCTCAGTGGGCAACTCAAAATGGAAAAGTGTACATCAAATAGTTGTCAAATGATGTCAATTGTGTTTGCTATCTCTGTTGTATTTCTGTTGGTTACTGGAGATAGCAAATATACAACAGTGTCTTACAGGATTTCTGATACTTATTTCTATCATTACGATATTCGCCTGTTTGTGTACAATTAAATGTACATTTTAGTTTTGTCTAACCATGTATAGCAAATTAATTGTAGTAATGAAATCTGCTACATTTTTTAAAGCTCAAATTTTAAATAGAATCTTACTTCTAACTATCTAACTACGTAATTTACTTTGTAGTAACATCATTTTGGTAATATATCTAAGGACATATTATGTATATATTTATTACATATTCAAACATTATCTTATTATTCGTATATAACATAGTATCATTAAAAACTGTTATCCTTGGTAAGAATTTGGCACAAAAAGACAATAACGACACGAAAATTTAACATATTTGTAACTTCAGAAGATATGACGTTATAAGTATAAATATAATGGTTAAACAAGAAGAAAATAATGCGATTTAAATAATACTGAATGTCAAGACTTACGTCAGTCTGGAGCATACTGTAATGTTCTTCCTTTGCGCAGAGTGACTCTTTTAAAACTGCTATGTGTCGTTGATAATCTTGATGCTGCTCTTCCAATGCCTTCATCTTAGCGGCCATGGCTAGAATCTCCTGATCCCTCCTCTGAATCTCCAAACGAAACTCATCCAGCTGCTCAAGTCCATCCATCCGAAAGTTATAGAATTGAATAAATCCAAAAAATATTAGTCAGCTTGATGAAAATAAAGATTCACACAATCTACTAAGGCAAAAGTGATGGCAGTTAATGATTTTTATTATAAAAGTCTACTTTTAACACGATAACGTTTTTTTGAAAGAAGAGTTAGTAGATAAGTATCAATGAGGAAGCGACGCAAGCTTTGTAGTATCTATTTGTATAGAAATGTTTTCGGCATAGAGTTAGATAGCTCGGAAGACATTTCAATATAAACTCTACATGCAAATTCACTCGTATTTTACAAATTGTCACCAATACATGAACAGGGACAAAATCTAGAAAACTTTCCACTTAATCTAAGACTATAAAATATGAACATTTTGAGGCTTAATAAAGCGTTATCGGAAAGTTTTCTAGTATCCAATATCTAATAAGTATCAAATGCCGACCAAGTTATATGCACGGGCGCCTACATTGTGATACATTTATCTACCGATACTGTGATAAAGACTGATGAACATGACGACTACATGAACAGGCCGGGTGTGAGCTACTCTAGTGATGGGTGGCGCGGGGAAGCTATACTTGACGATGAATTGCAATCAACACCGAAAGCGGAATGATCGGATCACGGTCGTAGGAGCACAAAACAAAAACGCACCCGAAGAACTCGTTCGATGTATACGACTTCGGCAGTCTTTATTAACAGTCTACGTAATCAATCTCACACTTCAATAACCATAAAATTTACATTAAAATATATTAATCTTAATTAAAGCGAGAAATTGACACGGGATCGTCTTGCGTCACAGGGTCGCCGCGGTTCGTCCTTGGTGACGCGCACGTCGTTCAGCAGAAAACTTACTTGGCGCCTGAAGGGAGGTTCGGTGGGGAATAGCGAGGCGTGCGAGGGTGCCATGGATGGCGGCGGGCTGACCGCTGCGAGCTCGCTCTCGAGCAGCGCCACCTGCCGCTCGAGGGTGGCGATGCGCGCCTGCTTGGTCTCCAGCACGGCAGTGAGGGTCGCGCCCGCAGAGCCGCCCGGCAACCCGGCCGCCGCCAGCGCTCGCTCCAACTGCGTCTGCAGCGCCCGCAGCGTGTCCGCCGTCGCCTTGAGCTCCTGCCACACGCGAGCCACTCGTCAACCGCCCCTCCCCGAACCGCGTAAACCGTACGTACCAGACGTTCTTCGCTAGGGTTCGTGTGTTGGGGATGCGCTAAGCATGCAGTGTATTTTTTGTAGAAGTGTCCAAATTTATCGTGTTCGGCCGAATTTCACCTCGTATGTATGTGCTCGGGTAATAAGCTCCGTGAAAGTAGTGTAAGCGAGAAGGATTGCTAGACAGATCGATGGTACAAAGACGCGTTCGGTTCGACACAAATGAATGAAATGAAACTAACAGCAAATCTAAGAGAAACAGTGGCATTGATAAAGGTATCACAAAATAAAACGCCCATGTGTTCTTCTAACCATACAAGTAGGGAAGCACGTGCACATCACTAGTTTAGTGCAGGACATCACTATGTAACTGGAAGGCTAACATTCATTAGTCCTAACATGCAACACTGACTTTAAATTTTATGCCGATAATTACCTGTTTTTGTGCCATCGCTTGCATTTGCTGGAACATTTGCCTTTCTTCTTCCTTACCTGAAAGGAATAATGAGTTTCTTGAAATGGGAGAATTTAACGGTTAAAAATTTTCACAAAATGTTTACATTAACTACTAATGCGATGTCAGCATAATTTACCACGTATTGGTCCGTTCTCCTTTGCAGTTTAGACCATCTGCCTTCTTGTCAGGCAGCTCGTAAATGCGAGCATGGGCTTACCGTCACTAACACCGTGACATCTGACTAGGTGGTAGAGTTTAGCAGCGACTCACCCGGATTGGTACCACCGCCTTACCTATTCCTGCTGCCATAACGTCATGACGTGTTCCGGTTTGGAGGGCAAGGTAGCCAGTAAACTTACTTTTGCTCGAGGCCTAACATCTCGGCCTCAAGTTGGCAACGCACCATTACCACCTTTGGTGTCTATAGGTGGAGTGAATTTCTTACCATCAGGAAATCCGTCTGCTTGTTTGCCTTCCAATATCATGAAAAAAAATAAGAATTGTTGATTCACTTATCAAACAATCATTACTCTCAGAGCAAACCGAGTAAGGAGGACGATTCAAAATATTTTTATAATTTTACCCATAAAAATTGACAATGGAAGTAGCAAACTAATTAATTTGGTGCATTTTATTTGGTTACACATACTTATCTCTTTATCACGGTCTCTAGAATCTATAACATTTAGTTCATTGGCACAGATATGGATCCACCGCCTTAGCTATTCTTATCGCCATATTGTCTCTGTTACGTTCCGGTCTGGGGGGTCGGGTAGTCGAAAGACTTGCACAATAGGCCTAATATCCCGGACACAGAACAGCGAGGCATCAATAATATCTATTGTGTCTTATTGGCGGCATTATCTCTTATCAACAGGAGAGCTGCGTGTTTGTTCACTGAACAACATAATTTGGCTTACGACATCGAGCCAGTGCCTTTTGGGGTGGGCCTCTTCTAAAGGCGCCCATTGGTTTACTCTACTACCCCTATTAATAATTTATCTGTATGTTTTTTCTGTGTTAGTTACGCGATCTCTCGGCCATAAATTAATCGATTTTGACAGCTTTTTGAAGTGAAAACTTCTTTAGCGGCGTAGCGCACTTTTTTGGAATGGGTAAAATCTTCTAAACTCGCGTGAGATTCGTAAGACATCAGATTCATATAAATGAACATTCCATCGCCAGCGGTTTAACGCTACCACAAGCGTTCAGCGCTTGATTTGCAGTATTAAATAATTTTGCAGTATTCGAGAAAGAGTGGGATTGAAAGTAAGTGTTGGTGTTAAAATGCGAAAGGGCATGGCTCCGCTGGTTCGGTCATGTGAAATGAATGACAGATGAAAGATTGACAAAGCAGATATGCAATGCGAATGTGGATAGATTTAGGTACCCGGGGAGAACAAGGCTGACATTTCACGATCAGATCAATCGGATATTAGCCGAGGATGGTGTCAAGAGTCTCCGAAACCGGCGTGTTTGTATGAGAAGGGTAATGAATATGAAGGAAGCAAGACAGGTTTGTCAGGATTGTGAGGTCTGGCACTCAATACTTTCTGCCTACCCCGTAAGGGACTTGGCGTGAAGATATATATGTATATGTGTACTGTAAAGTGTTAACTGTTTTTTGCTTTGAATGCTTTGCAGTTTGTGGTAGATAAAATAGACATTAGTTTAGTAAAACATGTTTTAATTTGTTTGCGACTTGTAGGTTTGTCATAATTTCTCAGTTAATAGACATTACAGTACAACATTGTGAAGAAATTTAGCTGGTTTCGAAAAAGTTGTGAGCATAACAAAGGAAATAATAATAGAAAGAAAATCGATATACACACACACATATATATATATATTATATTGAATTGAATTATGTATAAGTTTGAAAAATTAAATATTTCATCATATTTTATCTCATAAGTAATACTATTTTTACTGGCCGAGATAAATAATGAGTGCCCGTACTAGTAGGTAGCGTACTGAATTTTCATGGTTTAGCAAAGAGTACTAATAAGGTCTACTAGTACATTTTACATTGTAAGATTACAGAGCGAACCCAAAAATGTCCGATTAAGCACAAGATTATTGAATTGTACAACATAAATTATAGTACTTTCATACTGACAATTAATCGTACAAAATTTTTCCCTAACCATTCCAAAATATCAAAAATGCACAACGTTAATATTCAAGTTTTCACTATTTCCGGCACTCCCGGAGTGCAACTCGTCTTTTTTTTTCAAAATTAGGCTATCAGTCCGTGATGGCACCATATAAATTTAATCCAGATCTAAGTAGTGATTTTGGGTTATACTCATGGAACCATTTCCGAATTATAAGCTAACTTATGACGGTTTTCTGTCCGATAAATGTAATAATTGTGAATATTGTATTTGAAAGCGGCCAAGTGCGATTTGGATTTGCCAATAAAGGGTTACGCAGTATTTAATAATATAAAAGTTCTTGGAGTCCAGATAATATAGTGACTGCGGTTTCCGATTTATGCCGTATTAAAAAAACGACCTACTAGATATTGTTCAAACCAATTTTCGGTGGATGTTTACATGATAATTTAAATCGCATATTTTTTTTTAGCTTTATTATTATTTTATTTAAAAATTAACAGGAGGAACAAACATATTTTAACCACTCGACTTGCTGTGCCTGTCGCTCAAACTATTCAGTTTATTAAAAAATATCCTGGCTTCTTTGCAGAATAGACCATCTGCCTTCCTGCCAGGCAGCTCGTAAAAGGCGAGCATAGGCTTATCGTCACTGACACCGTGACATCTGACTGGGTGGTAGAGTTTCGCAGCGATTCACTCGGAATGGTACCACCGCCTCACATATTCCTACCGCTATAACGTCATTATGTGTTCCTGTTTGGAGGGTAAGGTAGCCGGTAAACTTACTTTTACTCGAGGCCTAACATCCCGGCCTCAGGTTGGCGACGCACTATTACCACCTTTGGTGTCTTTAGGCGGCGTGAATTTCTTACCATCAGGAAAACCGTCTGCTTGTTTGCCTTCCAATATCATAAAAAAAAGTTTAGGAACCACCCAAAATTTATCGTTTTATTTATATTTCAGTGTGAATTTCTTGACTCGGTTCGCAAAGTACGTCTAATTACCAAGTTTCAACTGTTTATTTAGAATTTGTTGTAGTTTCAGAAAAAGTAGTTGTGACATACGGACGGACAGACAGACAAATAGATACGACGAATCCGTCAGGGTTCCTTTTTTTGGCCTTCGGGTAGGGAACCCTAAAATAATTAACAAAATAATTCCATCCACACCCAAGGCCAAGGACCAAAGGAAATAGATAAATTCATGTTTATGTATAAGAAGAGTTATGTTGTAACATTTACAATTCGAAACAATATCGTTCGTTTTTAGATAAGCGTAAACTGGCAACACTACAATTTACTACAAATAGGACAACGAAAACAAACGACATAAAATAGTACACTTTATTAAGCTCGCACAAAAGAAGTGGAACGAAGCAATTATAAAAATATAACCCTTGACTTGACCGGGTCAAAATCGCCATAAATTTGAGAAACGCATGCTTTGAGATAATATTACTCGTAATAATAATATTAATCGTAATAATAATATTACTCAAAATAATAATATTACTCGTAACAATAATATTACTCGTAACAATAATATTACTCGTAATAATAATATTACTCGTAATAATAATATGTGTTTTCAACTAAAAATTAAGTTGAATTTAAGGTGAATTTATGTAAATCTTCTCGAACGAATCAGTTCCTACTATTATCTTACCTACCCCTACTGTCATAACATAACGTTGTTCGCTATTGAAGTGTTCCATTTTAAAGGATTGCTGAATAGCCGGTGTTGCCGATCCCAGCCATTATAAAATATTGGAGCTCCAGTAATTTCGTAAGTGAAACTTGTTTCTTGAATTTGTACTTACATAATTTACTTCATTTATTACTTTTATGTTGTAACATTCGTAACTGAAGTTTTAAACAAAAACTTGAACATAAAAATAAAAGTTTCAAGGACCCTCCTTCATCTGCTTATTCGCTATTTTTTCACAAAAAGTTATACTGTTTCATATAAATCTTAGGTACAATTGTATGATTTTTCTGCAATATCCAATTCCAAAATTCTAACGAAGATTAAATGATGATGCAATCCCCCCCCCGCCTCATATTGCGTCCCCCTTTTTATAGGGCCCACACAATGATCCATATCTTACCTAATTGGAAGTGATGTTGAGGTCGAAGGTAATTTGCTAGAAGGCTATTCTTACTTTACACCTACATTTAATTTTAATTTATTCACACTGCAAAGGATAGATTTCCTAGGATTTATTCCATTGAGTACTGGATGAGTTTAGCTGTTCCAGTATTTTACACGACACTAGCTGACCCAGCGAACTTCGTTCACTTGGCACTCGTTACCCTATGCATAACCTGATGGGGGACTTAGCGTGAAGACATGTTTGGCTACGACGACCTGAAAGTTTAAATGTTTCTCTACATTCCGGATTTCAAGTTTACACAGAATGTTATTATGTATGTAATTTCTAAATTACCAAACATGTAACTTGGAAAAAATACGGGATAATTATGAAAGCACATACCACTACAAAACAAAGAAATAACAAATGAAATGTAACTGCGCATTAACGAACTATTACCAAGTTTATACACAAGCTATAAGCGGTATAAATAGTATCTTACTTCATCTATACTAATATTATAAAGAGAAAAGGTTTGATTTTTTGTTTGTTTGTTTGTTTGAAATGAATAGGCTCCGAAACTACTGGACCGATTTCAAAAATTCTTTTACCTTTAGAATGCTACATTATCCCTAAGTGATATAGGCTTTGTTTCATCAAAATTGGTGCAGTAGAATCCAAGTTACGCAGGCGAAGCTGCGTGAAACTGCTAGTTGGAATATAAAGTAATAACCAGTCTTCCGTTACGATCGGTTTAGTTAATTCGACGTAAATCCCAGTTCGGATACAGACAGCCTGTCGCCGGCATCTATTTTTTATTAATATCTTCAATGTATAGAATTCTCTCTTCTACATATTAATTATTCTATACTAGCGGCCCGATTTGTGCTTCGCTATGTACTAGTAAAATAGTACGTAGCGAAGCGCATGAATGACATTACACAACAAAACAAAAAAAGAAAAAACAACTGAAAAAAGTTTCACCAAAACAGCACAATCCCCATCTCTAAAAAGTTTCAATTTGACTGAAAATACCCATTATAAAATGATCCGCCATTAATGAATTCATTTGTAACAAAAAACGCGATAAATGAAGAACCGCTCGACTGATTTTATGCAAAACTTCACATAAACCATCTAGTAAATAGTCCAAAGTTTGGACTCCAAACAAAGCCTAAACATTTGGTTTGGATAGGTGAGCCCGTTCTTGAGTTATACAATTACAACGAAAAGTGGCATTGATTTTATATCGATTAAACTCTCAGTTTGTTTCCAGCTAGGGTTAAATCTTTTTATAATTGATAGCTTCACTCAAGGGTATCTAATTAACGGATTATCATAAGGGTATCATAAGGGTTTCTAAAAGCACATATAACATTATCTACTATCATATAGTTATGTTTTACGCAGTCCTTTTTAATAGTTTCGACCTATAACCACATGCTCGTTTTACCGCCTGCCACATAAGCAGTGTCACGTGATTACTACAAGTAAGTCATAAGTCATAAATCATTTATTTCTTGATTATATAAGATAAAACGATTACGCACCCATTCCCTTGTTCTGAAGCATTTCTAGTAACTTTTTAATGCTTTCATCTCTTGCTTGTAGTGTTTGCTTTTGAGTTTCTATTCGTAATTCTAATTCCTGCAAAAGATACATTTGTAAATATATTTTGAATTCCACATAATATTAAAACTGGTAGTTGGTAGGAAGGAGACAACTCGCCCAGATTTGTATCAGTCACTACGCCAATTTTAATAACCTATCTACAGACAGAGATAGTCCTACTAAAGTTTTGTTGCTAAGATATTTATGCAAGTTATTGAAAAATAGCAGCTGTTACCTGGCAACTGATCTAAAATAGCTCTATCTCTTATCTCTTATCACTATTTCTGCCACAATAACATACGTGGTGTATTTTTTTATCGGGTAGACGATAACTTGACACACAAGATAATTATTAATTTAAATTGTTTTTGTCTAAAATACTGTTTAATTTTCAAGTTAAGTTATATTTTTTGTAACTCTGGTGCACATATCTAAAGGTGTTTGTCCTGTCCTATTTGGCTGTGCTTCTGGTGTCAGTATGTAAGGTGGGATAGCCTGTATATTTAATTCGAAACTTTCCATTTTAGGTTAGCAATGCACCATTAGTATATTTGATCAGGAAACCCTTCTTCTTTTTATGCCATTGCGCAACTATAATCTATAGGCTTAAATAGATAATATTCCAGAAAAATTAACAGTTTCCCTGTTTGTTTGTCAGGAAATTGATTTACAGTTAAAAGCATTATAGGATAGACTATAAAAAATATTAAAATCCTTAATGGTACATAACTCAAAAGCTTGCTTAGCTCTTAAACTTGCAGCGTTTTTAGCTGCTGCAATTACAGTAGCTATCCATGTTAGTATAGAGAGGGTATATGTTTTGAGAGTTTAATTCAAAACAGCCTATTTATTTTTTGGTGCGGATGCTCTTCCTTCCCTTACAAAAGCACATTTTTTCCCTATGCTGGTCCGGGCCCACTGAGCAGAAAAGATCTACTGTCTTGCTGCTGGGCAGCACCTAAGAACCACCAGAAGAGACGTGTGCTCGTTCGTTATCTACTCACATATAAAAGAAGGCATCCATTTACTGCTGCATATCTAAATAATGTAATTAAAACATCTAAAAGCAAAATACCTTGATGGTATCCCTCAATATGGCTATTTCCCGTTGCAGGTGTTCGTTCTCCGCGTAAAGCGCTTCCAGCTGCTGTTGTAGTTCTGGGGCTGGTTGCCGCAACCTTAATCTTAATTCCTCTTCCAATTGCCGCACTAACATGGCTTGTTTCTGTAAACAAAAAAAACAATTAATTGATTTCCTCATCTACATAATCACCAATACTTTCGTACTTATAAATGCGAGTGTTTTTGTTGAACGATTTCAAATAAGGAGGTTCGCAATTTGACTGTATTTTTTTGTATGTTTGTTACGCAATTACTCGGCCAATAGCTTTGGATGTTTTTTTAGAAAGACTTTATAGTGGTCCCATATTAATTTTATCATAATCTGACAAATAGTTTCTGAGTTATTAATTCAATTTAATTACTAGCTCTGAGTTATTAATTAAATTATTTTTTTTGTTTATGTTGACAACCAATATATTTTCTTTCTTTCTTTCTTTCTTTCTTTCAATCAATGATGATCACGGAACTACTAGTAGGGTGTTGATAATATGTGGGACCATTTCGGAAACATTTGCTATTTCAAAAAAAGAATGATCAAATTGCGACGTTGTACTTATTGAAATAGTTTGAGTCGGTTTTTGCAGTTTCAATGCTCATAAATATCACCCAATCTTCATACACACTCAAGTCACAAGATTTTACACTACACCGTTGTCAGGGGTCTCCACGAAGGGGACCTCTTTTTCACCCAGCACCTAACGCCGAGCGGCGAGGCACACCCTTCCACACAACGCAGTAATCAGAACGCAGCACTATTGAGGTACGGCCTCCAAGGTAAAAGCTCTTGGTACTGGTATTGTACATAACAGTCCAATCCATTTAAAACAATATCTCGGGCTAAGCACTCTGCTCGCCCACAAAGTCTAGTGAAGTTTTGACAACCGCGAGGTTAGCAATAGATTCTTCATCATCATCAGCCGGAGGACGTCCACTGCAGGACATAGTCCTCCCCCAAAGAGCGCCACAGGTCGCGGTAACCAGCCACTTGTACCCAGCAATACATTAGTCATTTCAAAAATACGGATTCACGTGATATTATTTTTATGATATTGGAAGGCAAACAAGCAAACGGATTTTCGGATGGTAAGAAATTCACGCCGCCTAGAGACACCATAAGTGGTAATGGTGCGCAGATGTTAGTTCTTGAGCATAAGCAAGTTTACCTTATTCTCCAAACCGGAACACGTCAACGGCAAGCACTAAGGTTATGGCGGCAAGAATAGGTGAGGCGGTGGTACTAATACGGGCGAGTCGTTGCGAAACTCTACCACCTAGTCAGATGTCACGGTGTTAGTGACGGTAAGCCTATGCTCGCCTTTTACGAGCTGCCTGACAGAGAGGCAGATGTTTTATTCTGCAAAGGAAGTCGGACCAACACGGGGAAAGCTTGCCTTAAGCACGCGTGAGTAGTCGCAGGAAAATAGCTGGTATAATTTGGTTATATACTATTTTATTCTCGATAAGTAAGTAAGTGTCTTCAGGCCCATATCCCAGAAGGAGTAGGCAGAGGCACAACCAGGGCACCCACGACTAGCCGAAAACACTAAGTGCCACAATGTGATAGGTGGCAAGCCTATCGCCAATCGGGCACATATCCAATCCCTAGCAACGTTTTCTTTATTAGAAAATTGGAAAACCCCAATTTCCTTTTTGTTGCCCGACCCGAGATTCGAACCCGGGACCTCATGAAGTCAAATCCAACACTTGGACCGCTAGACCACAGAGACGATAGTTTTATTCTCGGTAAGGATCATAGTTATATTCTAATGCTCATATTTTACTTATTCTAAGTTATTACTTCGCGTGAGGCACGTACCTGTAATATGTGTAAATCATGTTAGTGTAAGAAATAATTAAGCTTTTATTTTATAACTTTCTGTTTTTAACTTGAATAAGAAGTATATTAATACCAATTATTTTTGATTTATATTGTTATTTAAGTTCAAAGCTGTTTCAAAGTTTAAAAATTGCACGCTTTTGTGATTTTTCTAACTTTTCCTACACAAATTGGCATGCCTACCTATAAAGCAGAATGTATAGTCCATGATAACTGCGAAGTCGTTAAAAAAACTACAAGGTACTATCTCTTTATTTATTACTAGCAGTTTCACGCAGCTTCGCTTGCGTAACTTGGCTTCTACTGCACCGATTTTGATGAAACGAACCCTATGTCACTCAGGTATAATGTAGCATTCTAAGGGTGAAAGAATTTTTGAAATCGGTCCAGTAGTTTCGGAGCCTATTCATTTCAAACAGACAAAAAATCAAACATTTCCTCTTTATAATATGAGTATAGATGTCATTGAGATTGCGTTTTTTTCTCCGCTTTTCTATCTAGGTACGATACCGTATCGTAGACATTTCTAAAACAAAAACTACAGTAGGTACACAATTACTGTAGTTTTTTTTAATCTCTGTACTGTGTACACTGTTTTGCAAAAAACTCACTACGATCTAACTACCTAACCATCACAATTATTTAATGTATTTTATTGAGATTTTGCTTATCAAATATTGACGCTTATAAAATCAGAAAATAATTGTGTAACTAATTTTACATCGGTACTTTGATGATAATTAAATATATAAATATATTCTTAAATATTCTTGGACAGTTACACGAATTGAATCTAACCCCAAAGTAAGCAAATTATATGCTTGTGTTATGGGTGTTAGTCAATGATACTATTACATAGAAATACTTAAATAGATACCAGAATAAGTTTAATAAACACCCAGACCCGGAAACGCGGACATCTAAATGTTCATCACACAAATGCCTGCCCCCGTCGGGGATCGAACCCGAGCCTCGCGATTCGTCGATGCAGTTAGGCGAATACACTAGCCACTCGACCAACGAGGCGGTCAAATAATTCTACACAAAAATGAGAAAAGAGAGGTCAGTTAACTATACTGACAATTAACGGACTTTAGACGTCTTATATTCTTAAAACAAAATTAAACACCTAATTTGCTATATGTTTTTTTGCGTTTTTACAATGTTTGCATAATCTTGTTTTATAGTATACTAGCTGTTCCGGCGAACTTCATTCCACCTGTTGATTTTGTATAGGGAAAAATTAAAATGTTGTTTTTCGCCTTTGTTCGTGTCAAAGTTGTCATGGTTGTAAGCTAACTCCTCACCAATTTTCAATCAACTTGGTTCAGCCGTTCTTAAGTTATAAACAGTCTAACTAATACTACTTTCTTTTATTATATTACTAGCGGCCCGCCCCGACTTTGCTTATGAAATTTACATCTAAACCTCCCTTTCAATCATTTTATCTATTAAAAAACGCATCAAAATCCGTTGCGTAGTTTTAACGATTTAAGGGAAATAGGGACAAAGGAAGCGACTTTGTTTTATACTATGTAGTGATTGTATTAATTTCCTTTCATATAAGACAATAACGTAGAGATATAACGTATAATCCACCACTTTATAATTAGCTGACAATTTTATTTCTTCAAAATATTATTCTAACTTTAATTTGATCATTTTTTTAATCGGGAATAAATGATTAACAATATTTTTTTTATTACGTGCGTGGGTGGCTACCACTCCCACCATCGGAGCCGCAGCTGACGTTTACAACGCTTCATAATGCGACTCTCTTAGGCATTTTACGAATTATCGACTGAGAGGAAATGATTGACGAAAATTAGCGCCTGGCTTACGGACTACTAATAAATGTCATATTTTAAAAACTTTGAAAGCTCATAACAATATCTTCTTTCTTTCTTTCTTTCTTTCTTTAGGTTTTGGCCTTCACGTTAGTATTTAGCCATTAGTCAAGTTGTAATTTCCATCAAATTTTATATCAATTTCAAATAATTTTAATAAGTCATCAGTCATAAGTCGTCAGTAAGTCATGTCAGGCTCTTAGGTAAAACGGTGGCCTTTTTACACAAGCTCATAACAATATCTTAAAGAAGTTTTTTTTTAGTAGTTTTTTTAATACATCAATTAATAATACGTACTTAAATGAAAAGGACTAATACGATTCGTATTACTCCTGTATGTGTGTGTTACAAAATACCTTAGAGGCGCCATAAGATAATGAAAATCAATAATAAATAGGTATGTCTGTATAAATTACATCGATTGATCTACCAAAGTAAGCAAATTATATGCTTGTTTTATACGTTCTAGTCAACGATATTAATAGACAAGTACCATAATAAATTTTAATATCTTGTTGATAAGAACGCCATCTTCATTTCTCAAGACCAACTACTTTGTTTCCAAACTGTATGGTGCGGCGTCTGTGATCTTTTATCGTTATCATCAATATATTTGTTTGTGAGTGTCAAATGCATGGTAGTGTGGGTAATGTTTTATTTATTGAATTAATGTACTCTATAAGCATTATTAATGAAAAATATTAGCGTTCTGCACTTCTCCTACACATAAACTATAAGTGTGCCAAATTTTATGCTTCTGCGCAATTTTCATGAAAAGGGGTCCAAAGTTTCGCATCACGTATTAAAAGAAAATATTCCCTTTAATTATAACTCATAGAAAACCGATTTTGATGAAATACAGATTTATAATTGGTAAAAACCCGATTGAAAGGGGCTCAGCACTTCTTCCGTGATGCGGTAACAAACATACACATTCACACACAACAAAGCAAAATTATTGTATCCGGATTCAGATTACTTTATTTACGGAGGTCGTAGACCATACAAGTGTTAGGCGGAGGTTGGCTATATTGTATCGATTGATAAATTGTACCACCCTAAAAAATCCTGACAAAATTACGTATTTTCGATTCCGGCAACACTAAATCACAGATTACAATACCTAGGAAACTGTGACAGTTTGGGATATCTATGTATGAGAGTGTAATTACAAAAAAAATGTGAATTTAGTTACAAATTATAGCTATTTTTGCTGTTTTGACAAACAGATACAAATATAATCTTCACGCTAAGTCCCTTGCGATGTAGGCAGAGAGTGTCAGGTGCAAAAGTGTCATGGTTTCTGCATATCTGCCTAGATTTTTCCATATTTATTTGAACATGCTGGTTTTAGAGGCTCTTGACACCAGTTGAGAACGTCAACCTGGTCTCCCTAGTATCTACATCCATTCACATTTGTACAGTTTTTATATTTTAAAGCTTTTCATACAAATCAACAAATCTTATATGTATTAATAAATATCTTCACGCCCATATACCCGAAGAGGTGGGAAAAGGCATAACCAAGACACCCACGACTAGTCAAAGACACTAAGTCCCACAATGTGATAGGTGGCAAGCCTATCGCCAACCGGGCACATATCCAATGCCGGTAACGTATTTTTTAAAAATAAATTGAAAATACATTTTCTATTTTGCTATCCGACCCGAGAATCGAGACTGCTAGACCACAGAGACGAATAAATATCGGGTTACTCATGTATTTCTTTCTTTAGTTTTTGGCACTAGCGTTGTCATTTGCCATTAGTCAAGTTAAAATTTGTATTAAGTTACCCGATTTAAAAAAATGGGTTTAAATTATTCAAAATTAGTCATAAGTCGTCAAAGAATGTCATGTCAGAATCTTGAGAAATGCGGGGGCCTCACTACTCAATATAATGTGATTAGGCGGCAACGAGGAAATACGTGATACACTAATTTCTTTGATTGTTTAATTTTTTAACTGTCACTGAAGAAAATTGTACAAGAGTTGGCCTAGACCGTCTGCCTTCCTGCCAGGCAGCTCGTAAAAGTCGAGCTTAGGCTTATTCTTACTAAGATATGACTTATAACTAACGTCATGACTGTTCCCGTTCGGAAGGAAGGTTAGCCGGAAAACTTACTTTTGTTCGAGGCCTAACATCCCAGCCTAAGGTTGGCAACGCACCATTGCCACATTTGGTGTCTTTAGGCGGCGTGAATTTCTTACCATCAGGAAACCCGTCTGCTTGTTTGCCTTTCAATATCATAAGAAAATCCCTATCTCTATATCCCAGCGAGAACAATAATTGGTGTGGTAAACAAATGTTTCTTAACTTACAAAAATCCAATTCCAATATCGAATTCGAACAAAACCTTTTGAAGCATTCGCGTTGTTTCCAATTTATTAGAATACAAAGTCTTTTATAGCGATACGGAGGACGTCATTCTCCTTTAGCATAAGCTAGTAAACCAAGAGCTAGAGAAATTTTAAACAATTGAAATTTGAAACGAAATAAGACGTAAAGTGTTTTTGCGGCTTTTTTTAAAGTTATTTTGCATGAACATAATAAAAATTAGAATAATTAATAATAGGCATCTACTAACCTTTAAAATATTTTTTGAGTTTTTTTTATATTGTTCTATAGGCGAAGTAGGCCTCTATTTGTCCCAAAAACATTTTTTTTATTTTTGTTATAATATAGAATAGTATAAGTTCTATATATGCTAGTCTTTTATACATAAATAAGGCTCCATTTTCATTGATTATCGCATCACGCCTGAATGGATGGATCAATTTGGTTAATTATTTTTTTGTTGTATTAGTTATTGTCAGTAGAAGATTCGTATAAGAAAAAAAATACTAGCTGAGCTGACAACATCTTTTACAAACATGAAAGCTTATGAAAATGTTTCGACATTTGTATATGTGTCTAAGTATGTCTTATAACTCTTATGACCAGTCTATATGTTAATACGAAATATCAAAACTTTGGACCCCTTTTTACGAAAATTGCGCGGACGCAGGAGCATAAAATTTGGCACACTTATAGTTTATGTGTAGGAAAAGTGCAGAACGCTAATATTTTTCAATAAAAATGCTTATAAAGTACATTAAGTCAATAAATAAAACATACACAAAAAAAAATATTGATGATAACGATAAAATATCACAGATGGCACACTAAAAAGTTTGAAAACAAAGTAGTTGGTCTTGAGAAATGAGCATGGCGTTCTTATTAACAAGATATTAAAATTTATTATCGTCGAATTTCGACCAATGGGCGACCATTAGTACGAATTAATATCTGAATCAATTGTGATGAATGTTGGCATACATTCAAACTACGACTATACTTTTTATTGTATCACTTAGGATGTTGTCGTTAGCGAAATACTTACAAATGTGAGAGTTGCAGCAAATAATAGCCATCCGTAGAAATATTACAAATTCAAAATTGATTTGAATGTTTATCTTGCTTACATCTCGCAACGAAGCAATGTTATATATGGTATAGTTATATGGTATAGTGTGGTGGTTATATGGTATGGTTAGTATGGTATAGTTAATGTTATATATGGTATTATATAATGGTATAATTCTTGTGCGGGGAGATAGTGAGGAGACTGCTGAGTGACATCTTTGCCGATGCCTAAACGGATTCCCGTGGAAGAACTAAACAGCTGTTATACATGGACGTAGTCACGGTAGCATCTAATACTATTATAATGTTAAAGTTTTTAAAAACAGCGGCTCTTGGTGTATAATATAATATTATGTAAATGAATATTACTACGAGAATGTATTTTATTTTGCAAAAGCCTCTGTTTGCGACTATTTATATTCAGCTCTGTGATGTTCCAAAGCGTTTATTTGGATAAGGTTTTCCTCATAAAGCAAATTTTTACTAGCCATGGTTCTCGGCTTCGCCCGCGCCATCATACTAATGCGTGACATAACAATTTAAATGTAGTGATACCACAAAAAAACACGTCAATTTTAAAATATAAACTACTAGCGGCCGGCCCCGGCTTTGCACGGATAAAATATACATATAAATCTTTCTCTTTAGTCACTTTATCTATTAAAATAAACCGCATCAAAATCCGTTGCGTAGTTTTAAAGATTTAAGCATACAAAGGGACATAGGGACAGAGGAAGTGACTTTGTTTTATACTAGGTATGTAGTGATAAAATAAGTATTACTAATCAAAAATAAAAGAGTTTAATACAATTTTATTTCACTTTTATGCATTGACATTAGCAGTAGCAAGTTTGCATCAAGTTACCGGATTCAGTAAAATGGGAATTAAATTATTCAAAATTAGTCATATGCTGTTATAAATAGTCATGTAGGGGTCTTGAGAATAGTGGTGGCCTCCTTACTCAAGCTCATTTAGTGAGATTTGGCAGGTAACGACAAAATACACGATACACTAATTTCTTTATGAATACTTGACTTGTGCACATAAACTCAATAAAAATGCCACCCGAATTGGCTAAGTTTACTCTATAAGTAAACAAAATTTAGTAACTATGAAAAAAAACTACCAATTTTCTTTTTAATTTAATATTTTCGGTATCTTGTTCATTTGGAATATACATGTCCCATCATAGCCTAAACTTGCTTACCACACACCATATTGATGTAGAAATATACTCATCAAGGATTTTTCGATTTTTGTTGTTGGCAACGCAATTATGTCCATGAAGACTCCGATTTTAAACTTGTGTTTGTAATATTTCTGCATCTGCTATTCCTATATTTGTAACATTCTACAAACATGTGTTTCAAGTCATCTACGGTATCATGAATGTCACAATAAGGTGAGTTAACTTTTTTCATTAAAAGATCATTTTTTTTTATTTGGAAACTGTGAATGTATTTTCTTTAGATGGCGCTAAAACTACGTGTTTGTATTAGGAAAGTTTTCCGAAACTGACTTTTTTATGTTATCTGTAAGAAAACATAAAGGTCTTATACGTCGATCAAGAGAAGAACTCTCTACTTATTCTTGTGAAGCCGGCGTGATAACTTTGAGATTTCTGGTCTTGCAGATGCTTTAGGTTAGATATCACTTATCTTCAGGTGAATCGCTTGCTCGTTTGAATTAGAAAAAAAGTATATTAACGCTCGTATCCCCGTAGCCGGTAGGTAGAGTTACAACCAGGGCTCTCACGACTAGATAAGGTACTTTAGTCCACAATAGACATGTGGCAAACCTATCTACAATCTGGCACTCATAAAAACCCGGTTTTTTTATTACTACTATAGATAACCAAAAATCACTTGACATAGAACTAAGAATTTAGTGACAAGCGACTCTTGGTGTATATCAAAAGCGAACGTATTTTATGAATATCATATTGCCGCGAATATATTTGGCAAAAGCTTCTGTTGGCGATTTATATCCAGCTCTGTGAACTTACATTTCAAAATGCTCATTTGGATAAGATTTACCTCGTAAAGTATATTTTATGAGTACCCTACTTAGATTTGGCATCATATTCCAATTCTTACTTTTTTTTATATATACAACTATTTACATATATAGATACGGGATAAAACTAAACCTATATCACACTCAAACCTCCTTATTATTCCTACATACAAAAAGTATATCACAATACTGAGTCATGGACATACAAATACACCTTTCATAATATTAGTATGGGTTTCCCCATCCTCGGCGGTTTGAGAAACTCTTTTTTATTAAAAATGTAACAATATATGTTGTTCTGCTTATTTGATTTGTCTTTTCCATCTCAAATCTCATCTTAAATCAAATTTTCTCCCTGGCTAGGTTTGAAAATAGTAACAGCATGTGGCAAATATGACAGAAACCTTTATCATAAAAATGTATACGCCCATAAAGTAGGTATATTCATTCTGTGGAGACGGGATACAGACGTTGTCTAATATTTGAATCATGGCAATGTTTCTATGCGCCCCTTGTACGACTTCATCACTTTAAAATCTCAGGCTTGATGGGTTTCGTACTTCACAAGATTTCCCAGTTGGAGAGAAACAACGGTTTAAGATACCTACATATACTACACTACATATTCATACTACATTTTACCTCCAAACAAAGTAATTCTAATAAACGTGAGCAAAAACATGTAATAACTAGGTACTAATATATGCGAAGGTGAGTATATTTGTATATTTAATTTTCAAGTCAAAGCAATTTAACTTATTCTGATGAATTTTAGCATAGAGATATCAGAGACCTTATAATATATCCTCACGCCGAGTCTCTTGCGATTTTGGCAGAGAGTATCAAGTGCCAAGTGTTACATTTCAAACGTTTTGAGACCCTTGACACCAACTTCAGATCAGCGATGTGGTCATAGAATGTCAACCTAGGTCTTCCTAGTTACCTAAATCCATCCACATTTGCATTGTATATCTATTTAGTCAATCTTTCATTTGCCTTTCTTCCCACATGAAATAAACTATGTAATTTTCTCATGTTTACATGTATTCTTTCAAGTCCACTTTCTCTTTGATTTCGCTGCTGCAAATAAGCACAAAATTAGGCAAAGGCAAACTGCATTAAAAAACCATTCATACTTATTTAATATTTATTTTTTTTCAAAGTAGGTAACATACATTTTTGAACGTTATTATTAGTTTCGTATATAATTTTTTTTCTGTTAATAAATAGCTATAAATATAACGCTAATATTACCATTTTTCATAAATTGTTATTCTAAATAATTTACTTTTCAATCAATCAAATTGTGGAATTCCCTTCCTGTCGTGATTCGTGACAGCCCTTCTTTACTTACCTACCTACTTTAAAGAAAAGATTGAAGAAACATTAATTATCGTTGACACAATAACATACTCGTATATAATCGTACAAAGATATTTTAATAATGATAATTGTACCTGTTTTATGTTTACATACGTGATTATTATATTTTTATTTATTTGTTTGTAGTATAGCTATAGGTAATTGTTTTTTGTACACGATGCCTTCCATTTTATTTTCACAGCTTCATTTTTTTGGGTTGGCTGGAAGAAATTTCTTTAGTAAGAGATAAGCTTGCCTTTTGTGCATTTTTACTTCTCCTGTGTATTTTTGTTTTTTGTTTGCAATAAACTAATAAATAAATAAATAAAATTTGAGATATGTAATACAGATTTTGGACCATGAATAGCTAAGATAAAAAGAAGAACTATGTGTATATATATAAAACACATGAGTGTTAATAAATTGAGCAACAATACTGGCCTTCCACAAGCAACTATGTGATATGACGTATATTTTAATTATCTTAATACATTATTGGCAATAAATCGTATTTTTTTCCAATATCTAAAACTTTTAAAAATATGATATAGAAAAATAGTTCCTAAAATTAAAAAAAAAAACAGATTATATGTGTTGTAAACATGTGTTGCGGAAGTCTTCAGTGAAGCCACACACAATGGGGTAAGGCCGTATAGACTACCGTGTGGATAATTCGAAAGAACAATGAAAATATTTGTACACAACCAAATAATTGAGAACTGGTAACAATAAGGACGCAAGTAACAGGATTAAGCGGATTAAAGTTTTGTAATTTGTGGTTAGGATATACAAATACGTATAAATATGTAAATATATTTGAACATATACAATGTTACATTATTAATCTAACTGCTAAAGGTTGTCTAGTGTCGGATATATACACTTCAATGAACTAAATTGATACATATTTCTGTGGTCTCATTTGTATCTTAAAAAGTTTAAAATTTTCTTTATATCTTTAATTTTAGTCATGCTCCTTTTAGATAATGCAGCTATCAACTATTTACAACAGTTATTGTATTCGTTACAACAAAATCATTATATATCTTTATTTTCGTTATTAATATGTGAGCGAAGTAATCTATAAAATTGAGGAAATGAAGTTACAATTCGGTTACCTGTATGTTATGAAGTAGTGTTTATTATTCGAGTTCAGCATTTTTTTTGTTTAAGACACCATACGTTTTTTGTAGTGAAAACTTCTTTAGTGGCGTTGCGCACTACTATACTACCAGGTAAAAACTTCTTAATTCGTCGTCAGGACACGTGACCTGATTCGTAAGACGGCGCAGGGCGCTTGCGCGAATGTTCGTGTTGTCAAGTTTGTGTACAATAGCGCCATTACTAAACATTTTATTCTACCACTTAAATGATATTACTTTCAAACTGATAATTAAAGCGATTGGTGTAAAATTATTCCCTAGCCATTCCAAAATGTCAAAAACGCACAACGTTAATATTCAAGT